>CM068351.1:35676857-35886857 GCA_034769755.1 Odontamblyopus lacepedii | reverse complement strand
AAGGGTTAATTTACCTAAGCACACCTTTTGAAGAAGCAGCATTTCCAAAAGACAGTGCAACAATTAAACCAAAAGTATAACATAAAATAAATACAAGATTGTGAACTAAACAACACAATTTATTCATTTTAAATCCTGCTAAAATCTCATCATGACCCAGTCTCATGACTCATCTTGTCCATGGGTATTTTGTCTGGTTTCTGGAAGCAGATTTCTCATGTAGCCTCCTGGTGTCAAAGTAACAACTTGCTCCTCAATACATCTAAAACAAAGGAACTCATAATTGATTTTGCACGCTCCCCTTCACAGAAAACACCAATCACAATTGATAACGAAACAATCACCACTACAGAGACCGTCAAATTCCTTGGTACCCACATCAATCACTCACTAAAATGGAAACAGCATTCAAACGAAACATGCAAAAAAGCCAATAAAAGACTGTTTTTCCTCAGACAACTGAAAAAATTCAGAATCAGACACAACATCCTTCTCCACTTTTACACAGCAATAATTGAAAGCGTTCTCACTTCATCAATAATAGTCTGGTTCGGTAACTTGGACTCACATTCACAAAACAAACTCCAGCGTATTGTAAACAAATCATCTAAAATCATTGGTCACACTCTCCCCTCCATAGACACACTTTATCACAGACGCATCACACAGAGAGCCAAAAGAATCACCTCAGACCCCACACATCCTGCCAATAATCTGTTCAAACTCCTGCCCTCCGGGAGGCGCTACAGGTCCATCATATCCAAATCTGTCAGATTCAAGAATAGTTTCTTTCCCGCTGCCATTCGGAGTCTAAACCAATCCTGTTCATAACTGGATATTTATCTGTTGTGTGTGTTGTATTATGCAAGTATGTTGTAAATTTGTTTTGTTCTGCAACAGACACAGAAGATGTGAGCATTTCTTGCTGTACTGGAAACAAATTCCACCAACTTGTTGTGTGGCCATTAATAAATGATTCTGATTCTGATTCTGATTCAGCCCTACCAACTGTGTGTCTCTGTAAAACTACTGTGGTTTGTAATAATGGCATAAGTAATGAGTGCATTACCAGTCTGCTTCGTCCCGAGGCCAGCCTTGCCCTCCCAGCCCACAGTAGCAGCCGTACATCATGTAGGACAAGGCTGATCTCCCAGTGCTGCATTTGATGGCCCCGGCCAGCTCCAGCAAACCCCGCTTACTCCTGTGGGACCTCTGTGTAGCCATGGAGCCCGCTGACACTGTGAAACAACAACATGGTGTGGGGCAGGTACAAGTAATGATTTTTCTGCCACTGTGTTCAAAATAGAGGTGTCAAAAGTATTAAAATATCAGATACTAATCAATACTAAGAGTAGCATAGAAACTAGAGCGGTATCAGTGCTAAAAATGTCATATTCACAGGACAGAAATGAACCTTTGAATAGCTTTAGAACAAGTATAAGAGCACATAGACTCGTATACACCAACGCGCTATGGGAACCTACCTGGAAAACTGAGAGATCACGCAGATATAAGACCGCACAGTAATGTCAAAGAAAATACTATTATTTAATGTTGAAAATCATGCTCTATTATCTAAATAGAGTGTTTTTTATGATCACTGTGATATCAGAATTGGTATTGAGAATCAAGTCTATTCCTTGAAATTTTACTGCTTCAAAGTTCACATTTAAACACATCCAAGAGCAGCAACAAGAGAAGAGTGAAATATAAAGAGCTTAATAAATACAAGAATAGCATGCGTTTTAGAATACAATTGTAGAGGTCTACTAGAAATACTGGTTTATTGGGTTTTATGCACAATTAAACTGGATATGTTTTCGTAGTGATAATGATACTTAAATACTTTTTCAAATGCAATATATCTTGCAGTCTCAGCTGGCACAAAAGCTTTTCCTCAAAGAGTCTTGGGTTTGTTTAGCCCTTAATAGGTTTTTTGTTAAGTCCTGACACTGGTTTGGGTCTATTAATACGCTGTTTTGTACCTGCACCTGCTATAGTCCTAGTTCAGACCTGATTTAATCTAAGGTTTAGTTCAATTTGGTTATGCACTGATTGTGTCCTGCAAACTTTGCATTTTTTATTTTTATTTTTCAAGATAATGATCTGTACTTCGCCGTGCCCACAAATATTTAACAGTCTGTTCTTGTTGGTTCTGGTAGGGCTCTCGTTTTCTTTGTAGATAACTGATAAAAAAACATAAGCATACCATACATTCATCCACTATAGCAGTACCAGCAGTGGAGGAACTTGCTACTACTGAATAAAATGTACCTGAGCTAAGGTAGGTCTATAGCATTAAATCCATGTATATTGTGTCCACTTTACTTAAACTTAAAGGTATTCACTCTGATTTTGACACTAACAAAGAATTAAACCAGATTAGAAGAAATGAAGGCCTAGTCCAATTAAATGTGTGTCAAAGTAAAAAAAACCTTACTATTGCTTAATGACAAAGTACTTTCGCTTTATGGCACTCCACACCTGAATAGCACACATGGACAAATATTTCCACTTTTTAAATTTGAGTCAAGAAATGTTTGCTCAAGATAGGACAAACACACCCAAGGGACCCGTGTCTCCTGCTGCTAGTGGAATTAAACCACAAAGAAGGAAAACAACTGTATACGTGCAGTTGTGCTGACTTCTAATGCTGTATTTTACTAATTTATGCTTGCATCACGACTAAAATGCATGAGCTATGATAATAAAAGTATCCACAAAGTCAAATGAAGTTACTTACCAAACAATAACAACAATATCCCATTAAGTGAAGTCATGGCAGCAAGCTGTGGACCTGAATCGAACCTCTCTCCAAGAAAGTTAAACACGATGTGAGAGGAGCAAAGGGAAGAAAGCTTTTTTTTTAGATGCTCTCTCAATAAGTTCCCAAGGCATCACTGCTGGCTACTGCCCAACCTAGTGTTTGTAAACGGAAGCGCCCTCTAGCGGACACAGACACAAATTCAAGTGCAATTAATGTAGCGCATGCGCAATTGTAGACCTATGTGGTTGACAATGTATAGACAATTTACGAACCCCCAGAAATTACTGTTATTCAAATGTTCTAAGAATAGTATCCATTGTTAGCCACTGTTAAGTCTTCCTATAAAATTAAAGGAAACAATTCACAGCGAAGATGTGGTAGATGTGGTTGGCCAAAAGACAGACAGATTATTTGTGTTATGCCTTTGTTTCCTTTGTTATACGCCCGTTCTAAGACGGGACGTATTATGGTATGGCGCTGTCCGTGCGTCTGTCCGGACAGACGGATGTCTGTCCGTCTGTCCGTCTGTCCGTCCGCCTGTCTGTGGACACTTCAAAGCTTTGTCCGCGCTCTAACTCGACAACCGTCTCACCTAGGAATGTCAAACTTCATGGCCAACCCACATTCTCTGCTTCTTTGAGCTTTGACACATTAAAGCTTTGTGTCTTTGAAGCTTTGTCTTCATGAAGAGGCAAAACATGTGGTGCATGCGCCGATATATATATAAGGTATACTGTATTTGTGTATTTTGTTGTATATTTTTGTATCGATCCATGCTGTAGGTCAGTGGTATCAATTTTATGTGACTTCAGTTTTTTTCACACTTGTTATTATATTGGTAGTGAACTGCCTTATTGTGCTTACCGGTATGTACCATAGAACGCCAGTATTGGAATCTTCCAAACTGCACCAACAATTCATCTTTAACTAGGTTTGACAAATTCTAACTTAATTCTATATACAATAATTCAAAGTACGGGCGTATTTTGCCCCGCTGGAGGAGCTCTTGTTTTGTTTTGTTATGGACACTCTCAACTTTCCCTTGCTTAATTAACGTTGCCTACAATAGCAACAGTCTGAAGAATGGCTTGACCCCGAAACGTCACATTGTGGTGTCATTAAAATAAACATTTGGGAGCTTCAAAGAACTGCAGTGCGGATTTTGTTTTTCTTTTGCACAAGAGCAACTGAAACATAAAATACAGTTGTCTCGAAAGCAAAAGTGATTGTGATGACACATAGTACGTTAGCGCCTCTTTGTGGCAATATTTAGGCATTACACTACAAGTTTGTCACTTTACCAATTTAGTAAACCTGCTGGTAATGCGTCTTCATAAGATTAGCAAAACGATTAATAAAACATAAATATAATGCAAAACAATTAAATAAAATAATACTGGACACGTTAAGGCATCATTTGTAACCTGCAAAATAATTAGCAAAAGCCTACATCATTATTATATTATACATTTATTTATAAATAATAGTATGAAGATTTTAGATATTGTCTAGTACATTTTTTTTTCTTTAAAATAAAACTAATAACTAATACTTTTTGACCGTGCTGGAGTTGCAGTGTCTACCCACGACCAGCAGAGGGCAGAGTGCGGCAGCCAGGCATACACCATCTCCCGGTAAATAGAGACAGAAGAAGACACAAAGGGCGGCCTTCATTTAGCAACTTATTTTAGCTTAAACGAAACAAACTATTCCCCTGCTTTTATAAAACCGAGACGAGGTTTGTTTGGGGGCGAGATCCATTCATGTGAGTACGATCAGGGGCGCTGTTGTCCCGGATGAGGCGGACAGTGCCAGGGTCCATACATCTCTATGCGCTATTGTTTGCGTTGGGGAACTACTTCAACTTATACATACCTCCGCTTTGTCTGGCTCACTCCACTTCCTAGAAAGTTATTTGCGTCACGACATGAACAAGAACCTGTCCGCGTGTTGTCCCCGGATCAATACATATATTTATCATTAATTTTCATGCATTTGTGCACATTTACCGCCGCTATATTGCGCTAAGAGAGATGTAGCGCCATCGGCTAGCTCTCGGTGGTCCGCGGTTAACACACGTGTGCTAAATGCCCCGCTTCCATTATCGGACATGCCATATATTCTAATTTTCTCAAATTACATGGTAAAAATTCAGTATTTTTGTGAACTATAACGTAGAGTCATAAGTTCACTAAGTATGGAAAGCACGTCCATGTACGTAAGTGTCAATACCGACGTAAGACAAGCTTTTTGGAGTGGTGTCATCTAGTTTCATGTGACATCAGTGCAACCGCCTAAAATAAGCTTTCCATATGAGCTGCTGGGGCTGGATTATTTATTATGACAATATTAAATCTGTCTGTCTGTCTGTCTTTATATGATATTAACGCTGACTTATTGATTTGCTGTAAATATCGTTTCCGGGAAGGGACGTGCTAAAACACTTAGAACTGATTGAATACGGGCATTGTAGACTTCTTATAAATATCTTACAACCATATTATGTTTTCTGACATTCAAATATATGCTGTTTAATTTTGCATAATCTATTTTTACTTTTCAAAGCAGAGCATAAATCATTCTTAGTACAATGCAAAGTAGGGAGCTGTACTTAGAATTCCCTCCAAACTTTGTAGTATTGTTCAACATGTTCTTACCATTTAATACTACAGTACACTGTATACTCTAGGGGGGGGAGGCTTTTATGGTTACATTAAGAACTTTTTGGTGTGTGATGTTATGTACGCCAATATTGACCTTATATGTACATTTGTGATGTTAGGTTATGTATTCAAAATATCATAATTACAGGTATTAACTGGAGTTTTACATTGAAGCACGCAAACATGTCCGGAGCATGTCAGGACAGAAGGAGCCGCTGGCAGGAGATTCAGAAAGGCCTTCAGTTTATTGAGTAAGTAACACAAACACATGTTGACCCTATTTGTTTATTTTGTCTGGGCTGTGTAAGCGAATAAGCACGCATTTGAACACACTAACTGAACCCATAGGCCCATGGGTACTCAATACCAATTTTCAATTCAATCCAACTTGATCTGTATAGCACATTTTATAAACTAAAGTGTTTCCAAAGTGCTGGCACATAGCAATGTAAAATATTGCAATCAATACTGTAATGGGATGGTTAAAAATAAATAAAAACATTCTTTTTTAGACTATTGAATATGCTTTTTGACACCAAATCATTGTAGTGTTATAGTGGTATTACCATGTGATCTCATAAAAGACCTGTCTTATAGCTTATAACGAAAAAATTAAATAATCATAATAATAATCATAATAATCATAATAATAATAAAATTATCAAAAATTATCCAAGTTTTTGCTGTTCATCTATTTTTTTGTGTGTGTCTCTTTTTTGTCTTTTGTCTGTGATTAAAACAAAATCAAATAAATATCTAGTTTTGATACAAGTATTGACACAGCCCTTATCTTGTACAGATATTAGCAAACACACTGACAAACAATACAGTGTCAGTGTTTACTCAGATGCAAGAGGCTAATCTGGTGTAGTCTCTTGCAAAATGACACAGAAATGAACTGTTAACTTTTGCAATAGTGAAAATTGTGCCTTGGCCCTGATACACTGCCACAACTGTACTGTTTTAGACATGTGTTTGTTTCAAGCCGGATTTCTTGTTTGAAGAAGGCCAGCCCAAAAGCGTGATGCAACAATGATGTGATTGACTTACATCATGTTTTTTTTTGTTGTTGATCTGCACAGTTGCCAGGATACCACAGCTGATTCAGTGTTAGGCCTTTATCCTGCATTCTTCCTGAACAGTTTATCACAAAGGCTGCTACATAATGCATAGTTCCGCTACTGTACATGAAAGATCTATTCATCGTTTCATAAAGAATGCTTGGATTGTGGTTTATACTTAAGCTGACATAGATTTAGTGCCAGCAAACATACAAGACATTGAGTTTCGTGGATCACAATTTGAATTAAGCGGAAATGAAACTAATCATGATTTGAAAACACTGAAATCTGCAAGTCAAATCACAATCAGAAAAATCACAATTTCATTTTTCCAGTTTTACAGTCCAGTTGCTCACAAAATTGGTTTTAATAGTATATCAAGTGTGAATTGAAAATGGCTAGAGAGAGGTCATTGTAATTGTGTGACCCCCTATTAACACTGATACAGTGACCTTGAGAAGAAATTGCATTATACATATTTAGCAGTGTGGTGCAGCATTTGCCAAGGTTATTTGCAGATCTGTGCTTTAGCTGACATGTTTGAAAGAGTATTTACACAGCGGCTTTTAAGCCCCATTGCACACAATTGTTTTGCTATGTCTAATGTTCACTTTTTCATAGACTAGATTTTCCTCTGCCAGCTGTTGAATATAGTGACTTTATGCTGTGAGGAAACTGATTTTACCAAATGTTTTTTATTCAAGCCAAATGAAACCAACTGATTTGCGTATATTTCTATACTGATCATTGTTTCCTCCTCTGTCTTGTAGATCAACTTTGCCATTTCCTGGTAGCCCAGACCAGTATGAGGTAATGCAGCGCTCATGTGAATTTTGTGGTTTATCTGATTTGTATTGTTACTCATTTGTCTGACTCTTTAAAAAAATATTAAATGAAGGAGGTGACACTTTCTCAAAAAAAAATTCAAGTGCATATGACAGGTTGGACTTCATTTACTAAATTCACTAAACAATTGTTAACATAAATATATTTAAGATTGTAAAAGTTTTACCTAGTTTTCCCCTAATTTGAATATTTTGGTGACGTTCATAATTTCACTTCCTGGACGGACGGACGCCGAGGTAATTCCATAACTTGTTCCTGTGTTTTGTGTATTTCAAAATTCTTGAAAATATAAACCATCATATGCACTGATTTTTATGGTTCTTTTGACTTAATTTGATGGGATTGATGGGAACTATTGTAAATATAAAAGATAGTTCACACAAATCAAGAATCAGATTGTCAAGAAAAGCTGATGATATCCCACTAGGAAGAATTCTATCCAAAAGTTAGACACAGTTTACATAGAAGAAACACTTAAATCATTTATTTTGTTGAAATAATGTTTATTCTCATATTTGTTTTTGTAATATAACAATTCCTGTCTACATTAGAGATTTTCTAGGTAAGAGTTATGGAATTCCTTTGTGTGATTTCACAATTTCCAACAAGGAAATAACATTTGAAACTTAAAAGATGGCCAGACTGGGAACACGAGTGTGAATGTTTCTGCAAAAATCTTAAATATAATGGTCTTAACTATGCTTTAGTAAAATGAGTAGTCTAACCTGTCATAGGCACTAAGCTTAACTGTTTGTGTTGTATTGTAATTTCTTTGCTTGATAGTGTGTTTCTGTCTTTGTATTTTTAAAAAAAATCACAAAATAACTACATTTTCCTTCTAGATTTTTATCAAGGATCTCGTGTGGAACCTCTTTGGAGAAGGAAATGACGTGTACAAAGAAGGAGAATGGGCCAAATCTGTAGAGATGTACACAGAAGCACTGAGTGTGGCTGATTACGCCGATTCTGAAGATATTTGTGTCTGCACTGGCCTCATTGAGAAACTCTACGCAAACCGAGCCGCCGCTTACCTTAATATTACAGTAAGTAGGAAAGTTCACTGGGGTTGGGCAAATCAAATGCTAAAGGTCCTGGATTACACAAAATTGATTCTTGTGAGATTCAAACCAAGTTGTAATTCTGTTATCTCGTCAAAAACATACCTGGAGTTGTTTTGTTTCATTCCCATATGTTTGAGTAATTCTACATTATTACGCTGTCTATATCTCCAAAGCTCTGTGATGTTATGAAGCAATAATTTGTTATGTTTCTACCTTTTACCTTTAGCTCAGTATAAAATGGCAATTCCCGGTTTGCAGTTATCCTCATGATTCACGTGAAGGAGTTTAAAAACACAGCACTTCCTTTATTACCACATGGCATCACAAGGCAGAGTGTTTTCAGTTTGAGAGAAGAACTCAGCCTAAATGTGCAGCATTTGTCTGTTAAACAAAAACAAATGGGGAAAAAAAGCTCAAGATATGTTTTGATAAGAAAACAGCATTATAATATAGATCAGAAAATAGCGTAATGTGAAACAGATAATAGAGATTTTGTTTCAAATTGTCAATGAAATGCTTGGGCTTTCTTAATCGAAAGGTCTAGGTCGATCCTGTCAGTAAAATCATGTGGTCTGGAGCAGAGTTCACACTCTGGCTGAATAATTTGGATAATTTTCCATAGATGTTGAAGTTGAGGTTAATTTTAGAAGTTTTCCTTTGTTTACTTGAGCAAAAGAAACCATATAAAATTGAGAATGTGAGGATAGTTGAGAGTTTTTGATGTGCTTTTATGAGCTTTGCTATGATTAGTGTAAAAAATAAAGTTCACAAATTTTTGGTTAGTCTATGTCTAGAAGTGGGAGATGTATTGACAAAATTATAATATTGTAATGATGTTATGGAGTTAAGATAAATTAGCATATTAATTACAGCAATTAAAAAGACTGCAAAAACCTGATTAAGAGCAACAAGAACTTAAACTTGCTGAATAATCTTTAGTGCTTTTGTGGTTTAAGGTCCTATATTACTCAAAATTGACTCTTGGTGTTGTTACCTCATCAAAAACTACTACTTTTGTGTTTTGCTTTATTCACACGTTTGCATATTTTTTTATTAATAGTCTAGTTCCACCTTGTCATGCAGTTGTAGCTTTAGTATAAGTTAACATTTACATTTTTGATTTAAACATGTGTGAAAGAATCAAAACACAACTCTGGGTATGTTTTGACGTAGATCAGAAAATAGCATAATACTGGTCTTTTAATTTTACAGTTCACTCAGTTTCTGTGCAGTATTTTAAACCTAGATATGTATGTTTTAGCACAATCCTGAACATCGTCATGAAGCCAGACCCCTAGTTCTGCCTGTTGAGAACTATATCAGTGTATAAGACTCGTATTATATTTCAAATCTTTTATTTTCAGTCTGCACCTAAACTCTAAAGTCCATCCATCCATCTTCTCCCGCTTAATCCGGCTGGGTCGCGGGGGCAGTTTGCTGCCCAATCCTCATAGCACCTGACCCCCCCTATGAACCCCTCTGCAGGTGGTGAGCCCACAGGAGGGTGGACATTATGGTCCTTGATGTTAGTTCATAGGGGTGCGGGCATGTTTTGGGTTGATGGGGGAAACCGGAGTACCCGGAGGAAACCCATCCAGACACGGGGAGAACATGCAAACTCCACACAGAAAGGCCTGGGTGCCACTCAGCCACCGTGCCGCCAACTCTAAAGTTGCATCAGATAAAACAATGTGGACTGTTGTGTAAATGCGCATTGTTAAGTCCTGAGCTCGTGTGTCCATAAAAGCATTTTATAGATTGTCAGAGGATCTGTGTCATGGGGTGTGTCTGGCTTCTGTTCACGTCTCTAATAAAAATGGAATTTCTCATTTGAATATGGTTTGCATCGGCCACAGTTTCTGATCCTCACGTGTCTCTCTAGCTCTTAAAAACACTCCCTACGTCTGTTTTTTTGAGCAAATACTGTTGTTATGATACTGAAATACTGAAATTTCAAACTCTATTTCGACACTAGATTCCAGTTTCTTTAGAATAAAATGTGATTTTCAACATAACATAATAATAATAAGTCGTTTATCTTGCGTTGTAACATAATAATACTGTCGTCTATCTTACGTTGTGGCCTTATCCCTCAGTCGTCGAGGTGTACTCCATAGTGGTCCATTGGCATGCTTGTTCTGATACAGCTCAAGATCATTCGAAAACTATTCAGGAAAGGCTCAATTTTGTCCTGTGAATATCAGTTTTTAGCGTTGATAAGGAATATTTACTTTCGCTTTAGTATCGAATAGTATCTGATTTTTTTTATACTTTTTACTTAAACCTATAGTGTGACCATTAGAAGTTATAATAGTGCATTGTATTTGTATGGCTCCTTTCATTTCTAAGCCACATAAAATGACTCCATAAAAATTCCTTTCTTTTTGATTGAAAGCGAGCAAGTGAATTAGTCCCTTTCATTGCACTGTACTGGATAAAGCTCTGTCTAAATGAATGCCAGAAAACACTGACAATTATTCTTGAGCCATACACATTATCACGCTAGATTTAATGCAATCACAAGTGGTAATACCTGTTTTAAATTACTACTTTTAGTTACAAAAGTTGAAATTTTACCTGGAAAGGTCTTGGTGCTCTTAAGTAAATACAGTACAGAGCCAGAGTTACAATGTGACTTAGAGATTAAAGGAGCTCTTCAGCTGCGTGTTTCTTGCAGCAGGATCCCCCCCCCCCCCCCAAGTGCCTTTTCAAGTGTATCATTGTTTAAACTTGTAACTTTTCTGGTGGAGGGTCCATCAAATGCTTTTCTCCACGGAAACGTTGCATCAATCATCAAACCAGACCAAGTTACAGGTCAGATCTGAGGAGTGGCAACCCCTCTCACAGTCAGAATGTTTTTCACGGTATTATTGAGCTATGAAAGGCACCTGTAATTTAATAAACGTAAGGTAGAGAAGATACTGTGGGTTTAACATAATGCACCTTTAACATTGTGTCCTTTTTAAACAGGGACTGTATGATGCTGCTCTTGACGACTGTGAAAAAGCTCTGCAGCTGAATGAGGGCAACTACAAAGCACTGTTCAGGAAAGCCAAGTGCTTAAAGGAGCTGGGCAGACACCAGGAGGCCTATGAGGCAGTCGCCAAATGTTCTCTTGTGGTGCCTCAGGTAAGACACAGATCTGGGGGCTTTTCACAACTGATTCATGAGCAGAAAATCTCTTCACCTCTTGTTTTTATAAATGTGACAAACATAGATGCAAATAAAAGCGTCAGTGTCTGCCTGCAGGGGCTATTGTGTACACAGAGGGTGCTGGTTTTGCTCTGGTATTTTCTCTTATATAATCAGGCATAAGTGTAAACAGTACGAGAAGTGCTGCACGTGGATGTGTCTAATGGGGAATCATGGTTTTAGCAGTTTAAAAACAAATTGGTGAGGTGTTTGGAATGGGCTTTTGTCATAATATTCACTTTGTTGCATTTATTTATATTTTAATGTCTCTGAAGTAAGTTTTTTTTTTTCTCCTACAGGATCCCAGTGTCATTCAGTTGACTCAGGACCTCGCCAAAATTTTAGGATTAAAAATTCGAAAGGCTTATGTAAGGACAAAGGTTAGCAAATATGTAGCTGTTAATTACAAGGAAATGACTGTGTTTTTCAGTAGTTGTGTTTTGTAAGCTGGATGAACAAGTGTCCGTATAAGGGCATTCTAAATTTAGCTTGCAAAGCTAAAACATGCAAAGCCTATGTTTGTTTTTTAATGTAATGCAATATCTGTTTGAGCAGCCCGCCTTGAATGTTTTACGTGGATCTTATCAAGATGCATCTGAAAAGGTAGGTTATTAAATAATTGGTGACATGCCACTGCCTGTGTTTTTTGAAACTGACAGTTTTGTACTTAAATACAGTTTTGTAATGGTTCGTCTTCAGTTGAAGATATAGAAATGGGTGAGTCCCAGTCTATCACATTTTAGTCTAACACCTGCCACTTTAAATGACTCACATCTGCAACACTTTATCTGTTTGCATATTTTTTCCCTCACCTTCTTTTATGCATGCTTTTTTGTCATAGTTTATCATTATTATTATTTTTTATGTTGCACCATGTTACCAAAGCACATTTCTAGTTTCTTGAATTTTCTTCACTGAAGTGTGTTTTTATTGTTATAAATTGGTCAGCACAGTAGATTAATGTGTGTTCCTTCTCTATACCTCTGTACCCTTTGACAGAAGTGCCTCCGTTAAATCCAGATAGTGTTTTGGTTCCAGTCCCAGCTCCAATTCAAGTCCCACTGCACTCGCCCCTGATAGATGGCGTGTTGGACGAGCGCCCCCCCAGCACCAGCCTCTCGTGTGGGACCCCCTCAGACTCTAAGCCCCCGGGCTTTGACTCTGTGCACCTGCCCGTGTCTGTGCCCTCCTCTTCCCCCCTCCCCACCTTCGTGAATGGTTGTAGGGCTAATAAACGTGGCTCATTACTTGAATCAAGCTCTGATTTTGACACGGACATTATTGGGGATGATTTGGATGACCTTTTAGACCAAGCAGGCCCTGAATCAGACATGGTGAGTACAGAAATACATTGTGTTTTGTAAATATATTATGAATTGTAAATGAAAATGTAATTCTTTCAACTGGTCAAATATGTTTTTAGCTCTCATCCAAACTGCCGCCTTCAGTTCTGACAGGATTCAGAAGTCACTGGTTTAAATATCTGCTTGAACGGAGGAGCTGATTACACTGAAACTAATGCAATAAGGCTAGTGACATTACGCTGGGGGTGTACTTACCATGGTGACACAATGCACACATTAGCAGTGCCTGATAAGTTCTTAGAAGTCATAAAAAATGTATGGATTTAATCAGCACATTTTCTGCAGGCTGTGATCAAATATGAACGTTCACGGTCTCATTTTGGTGTTTGTTGCTCAGCAAAAATCAATTGAAACTGTTGGCTAATACTAGCTAGCCTGTCACTAATGTTATTTTAAGGGGACTTGTTTAACTGCGCAAATCAACTCGCTCGTTGTAATTCTCACTAAATCAGGTCAAATTACATTGAAATAAAGCTCAGATTAAAGTCCAGCAAAGCCTCAGATCCCCCAGGGAAAGTTGACGACATGAGCTGCAAAGTATCAAAAGGAGTTAAATCACCCAAAGCAAAAACAGTGATGCAAAAATATATATATGACTAAGGTGAGTTAGGATAATTAAATGGCCTGTACTAATAGCATATGCTGCTTATTGTACAGAACTAGATTAGGGTGTTAGTTTCAGTGTAGTTAGCTCCTCTATTAGGCAGATCTAACTTTGTCAGAACTGAAGAATCTGCTTGGATGAGTGGCCAAATGTATTCACTTTTATCCAGTTGACAGAATTTAATTTTCTTTTTGCAATTAAACATACCTGGACCCACTGAGGGACAACAGTAACACAGATATTTCCTTTCTGTTTTCCAGGGTATACTGACAGTAAAGGGGCCTCTTCCGTTGCCAACCAGTATTTCATCAAGTAATTCAATGTCAACTCCATTCCTAATGCCATCTAACATTAACCCCTTTCTACCCACGAGTACTGAAACATGCACTGTCACCCTGCCCGCCTTGTATCATCAGTCTGGTTCGTTATTTGGTTTGCCCACTTTGCCTACTTTATCCGCTTTTGATACCTTAGCCCCGTCGTTGGACTCACTGGATTCTCTCTCCATATCAGACTTTAAATCAGGTGAGGCAATTTTAAGAGTTTAAGAAATCCGCTTATATTATACCATGGTTCACGTTTAAATCTGACGACCTTTTAGCTGTCTGTGGATGTTCGAAGCATTAGTTATTTCAGTTTTAGTTTAAGATTGTCCCTCTTTTATGTTTACTATGTTTGATGCTATTGCTGAAGCGCCTGTGTAATATGTTCCACAACTCACTGAACATGGTATAAGCATTTATTAGTGTCGCTGATTAATATTTTTTCATTTTTCCTCACAATTTCAGAATTTGCCCCTCGTCCATTTATTCCACAGGTAATTTCTGTGTAATTTATACATGCAATTTTACTGTTTATATTATGTGATGAGAGGTTCTTGAGTTCTATATCCTGTGTTATTATGTCACCAGTATGTTCTTATATATTGTTCTTTAGCAGTGATTGTTAATTTGTACAAGTACCAATGTATGTGGAGTTTTTAGTTTGTTTTTTCTATTTAAGGACTGATTTTGTGCTGGTTTAGTCCCTTTTATTCCCTAATAAGTTTTAAGTGAAATGAAAACGTTACTTTCAGCGCCAAATAATGTCAGAGGTCGAAATATTTGTAAAAGTAGTTATCAAAAAGGCACTGAAGCACATTGGTTGTTTTGAATGTTCTATGTAAATCCTCTCGACCATGACCTTGGTGACTCGCTGGTGTTTTTCTTCACAGATGAATAATCACGACGCTCCCATGGGAATGCCACTGGGAATGCCAGAGGTGAAGGGGATCCCTGCTGCTGTAGATTTGGCCAAGAACCCTTTAGCAGAAACTCATGAATTCAGACAAGCATGTTCAGTCTGCTATGTTAAAACAGGTAAGTTTAATCATCATTATTTTCGAATGATGATTTTAGTTGTTCATTAGTGATCAATGATTTCTGTTGTGCTTTCAAGATTATTTAAAGTAGATTACAGTGACTTGAATGAAAACCTCTTGATTGGGGTGACCGCTCGTCCCTCTTTGTTCTCCCTCATCCCACATATTTGTATAATGTCCTAATATTACATAAGTGCCACTTGAATGGTATTAGTGATGTTTACTAGGGGTGGGTATTGCCAACAACCTTGCGATATGATACGATTCGCGATACAGGGGTCTCGATACGATACGATTCGCGATACAGGGGTATCCCGATACATGGTCTTCAAGGCGATATGTATCCCGATATTTTACATTACGTAACCTATAATTTAAAAAAAAAAAAGACAGATGTTTACTCAAATGTTATTTTTATTTTGGTGTAGCGCATCAGTTACAATGTAACAGAAGAAGGCTGTAAGGCAGAAACTGCCCTTGATTAACCTGTTAACAGCCGCACTCGGCACAAGTGTTCAAATATGTACCAGATGTTCCAAACTGTAATAAGATGTAATGTATAATAAATAAACCATCTTCTGAAATTTAGGCATGTTTTCTTAAGATAAATAAGTAAAACAAGCCAAAAAATTTCGCTCCATATGTCTCGTGTGCCTCCACCAGTGAGTGTGCGTAAAAGGAGGAGAGAGTCTCCATACACAGAGCGCATGGAGCTAGCCTATCACTACAGCACCTCTGCCCCACATGGGGCCCACCGCTGAAATCGTCTTTTCATAGGCTACCCAGATCTGTCAATCATTTCCTAAAAGAACCAATGACTGAAGAGCTTTTGCCGTGGAACTGTTCCTCGGTCATGCGTAATACGCCGCTAACTGGACGTACTCGTTTTGTTCCCCAAGCTGTAGCGCAGCGCCCCGTAGCCGGACCAAAGCCTGGATACGCTTGTTTTGTAGCTAAGAGTGTGGAGAAAACAAACATACCCCACACCGCTAACAGGAGCTAGGCGCTTAGCTATGCTAAGGACCAAGAGCGAGAGTAGTAGAGAGATGCGTCGCTCATCCATTCAGACAAACTCGGACTTTCTGGATTATTTCTCCACATGGAATTATTTTATGAAAAAAGCAACTGGATATTCTTTTTCTGTGGACTGTTACGGACTAATTGAGCACAGCTGTTCCTGGATTGGACCCGTTTCGGACCGACAGAACCGGCTCAAAGGTAAGAAATGCGATGAATATTTTCGGGAATTATACGTTATGGCTCTTTGGGCTCGCTGTGTGGCATAAAATGAATGATATGGTTGTTTTACTGAGGAATTAAGCTTTCAAACGATGTATAGCATGTCAATATTGGAAAAATAAGTACGGTGAATATCTGGCTTGACTTTTTAATGTTGTGTAATCGCCCGCCGGCGGGCGGGTGTTAAGTGGTTCACCCAAAACAACATGGCTAATATGTAAACATGGCTTAACAAGGCTGTATGCTGACATGCCGCTACCTTTGATGAAAGTAAACTTAAGATATGGCCTTAACAAGGCTGTAGTGCAGAGGGAATGCTGCCTTTGACAATACGAAATGCGCATTGCAAGCAAGGATCACTTATCAGATGCAGTTTGCTGAAGCTTGATAAATAATGTTTGTTGTATGTAAAATATCGATACTGACGCCTCCGTATTGATACGTGTATCGCCAAGAGGCCCACGACGATGTATCCCTGTATCGATTTTTTTAACACACCCCTAATGTTTACAGAGAAAACTGGAATACACAAATATTACTTACAACATCACTACTTGGGTCCTGTCTTGGGGGTTGTAATATGATGTGATTAAGGGCTAAACATTGAAAATTAAATCTTTTTCTATCTAATAGTAGTATTCTGTTCTATAATATAATATGATATAATATTCCTAAAGGTCCTATAATACAAAAATTGGATTCTTGTGAGCTTTAAGCCATGTTATAATGTAGTATCCTCCTCACAAACTCGGAGTTGTATTATTAGTCTGTCTTCATCTCCAAAGTTCAAATTGCTCCACCTTGTGATGTCATGTAGTGGTATGTTCATTAATTAACGACTACATTTTACCTTCTGTTCAGTAGAGATGGGCAATTCTTTATTTATCTGTTAGGAACTTGGTTTGCAGACAGAGCACCAGCACGAGTGAAGACTCCACACAAACATTTATAAAAAGCACATTCCTCAAACGCATAATAAATAGATCAATGAAAGATGCATCCATAAAAGCACCTCTCACTTCCTCAGTGCAGTTTAGCTGAGCATGTGGCTTCATCAGCCGTTTAGCAGGCGAATGGACGAGGGAATAAAGCTGATGTGGCCTCTTAGTGTTAAGTGAGAGGGACCTGAACCTTGGTCCTGATGGTAACAGGCTGTAGTGTGTGAGGCTGTAGTGCAGAGTGTGTGAGGCTGTAGCGCGAGTGCAGAGTGTGTGAGGCTGTAGTGCAGAGTGTGAGGCTGTAGTGCAGAGTGTGTGAGGCTGTAGCGCGAGTGCAGAGTGTGTGAGGCTGTAGTGCAGAGTGTGAGGCTGTAGTGTGAGTGCAGAGTGTGTGAGGCTGTAGCGCGAGTGCAGAGTGTGTGAGGCTGTAGCGCGAGTGCAGAGTGTGTGAGGCTGTAGCGCGAGTGCAGAGTGTGTGAGGCTGTAGTGTGAGTGCAGAGTGTGTGAGGCTGTAGTGCAGTGTGTGAGGCTGTAGTGTGAGCGCAGAGTGTGTGAGGCTGTAGTGCAGAGTGTGTGAGGCTGTAGTGTGAGTGCAGAGTGTGTGAGGCTGTAGTGTGAGCGCAGAGTGTGCGAGGCTGTAGTGTGAGCGCAGAGTGTGCGAGGCTGTAGTGTGAGCGCAGAGTGTGCGAGGCTGTAGTGTGAGCGCAGAGTGTGCGAGGCTGTAGTGTGAGCGCAGAGTGTGCGAGGCTGTAGTGTGAGCGCAGAGTGTGCGAGGCTGTAGTGTGAGCGCAGAGTGTGCGAGGCTGTAGTGCAGAGTGTGTGAGGCTGTAGTGTGTGAGGCTGTAGCGCGAGTGCAGTGTGTGAGGCTGTAGTGTGAGTGCAGAGTGTGTGAGGCTGTAGTGCAGAGTGTGTGAGGCTGTAGTGTGAGTGCAGAGTGTGCGAGGCTGTAGTGTGAGTGCGGTGTGTGAGGCTGTAGTGTGAGCGCAGAGTGTGCGAGGCTGTAGTGTGAGTGCAGAGTGTGCGAGGCTGTAGTGTGAGTGCAGAGTGTGCGAGGCTGTAGTGCAGAGTGTGTGAGGCTGTAGTGTGTGAGGCTGTAGTGTGAGTGCAGAGTGTGTGAGGCTGTAGTGTGAGTGCAGAGTGTGAGGCTGTGCAAATCTGTGTCCCTTTCTCAAGACTCTGTCATTGTAGATGGCGGTGAGTGACTCCTGCTGCTGTGCTATGAGTTTACTGCTGATTTTAACGATTCTGTTGAGTGTGTTGAGTTTAAAAATACAGTGAAGCACTTATTTATTTTACTATATTACCAAATCACATGGTGGAACAGAGTGTATTCAGAATAATTCAGCCTAAATATGCAGGGTTTGTGTGTTTAACATTTTACAACATTATGACAGCTCATAAAATATATAATATGGGCCCTTTATCATTTGGTTCAGTTGATCTGATTGGTGGTTGCAGCCTTAAGCCCGGCTGTACACTGTGGTTTTTGGCCCTTTTTGATCCGATTTTTCACTTGTGTGACTGTTTTTGGTATCAGGCTTAATCGTGTGTCGTGCTTCGTGTAGTAAACATGGAGTAATGAGAACTGATTAATACCTCAGGACCAGATTGTCAATTGTAGGTCGCAAGAATATCAAACGTGTTTGAAGTCCAGTCGCCTCTTGTGACGGTTTGGCACTGTTCAAGTAGTTTTTATAGTGTGAGAACATGAATCATGAGCTGTGAACTTTTAAACCCTGCAATTTGGTCGTACAGTTTGAGCTGGGGCTGAGTGAAACGATCGAATATATCGCAGTGTACACCCGGCATTAATTAATGTACAGAATGGTGCACAATTAACATGATGTTCTTTTTATACGTGCAGGTTCTGGTGTATTGGACTACACACTTCACACAGAAGAACATAAATGCAAAAAAGATGCTTTACTTGGCAGACTCAAGCATTCAACAGATAAAACGTGGAAGTTAATACGACCAAGACCCACAAAAACGCAATATGTTGGGCCCTATTACATTTGCAAAGGTACTCGCCACAACATCACTGCTCCTACTTTGTTCTGTTATTAGTGAAGCACGTCTTTTGGTCCCTGTTTGATAAATCCACCAGTCACATTTCATGCTTATCCACGGTGTGAATGAAGAGCCAGCGTTTTAAATGTCATCTGTGTTGTTGCAGAGGTGGCGGTTGGACAGGATTGCTTGTACCCGGGCCATTGCACATTTGCATACTGTCAGGAAGAAATTGATGTTTGGACTCTGGAGCGAAAAGGCTTTATCTCCAGGGAGCTGCTCTTTGATCCTTTCGGGCCCCACTCCAACGTCAGGCTGACGGTACCTAAAATCTTGCAGGAGCATCACGGCATTTTTATGTTCCTTTGTGGAGTAAGTATTTTTAAATATGGCCTTTATAATTTACAACATAGGTCTATGGATTCAGACTATTGCTGCACACAAGAATCTATAATAATCAATATTCATGATGCTGATTGCACGGTTATTTTCATTTACTCATTTTGAGCAAATATTCATAAATTCCTTCAAAAAATTACCATTATTACAATATACATTAATTGTTGCATTGCCAAATTAATATTGCTATAATTTTATAATACCTCCTGTTAAATGAAATTCTTATTATTTATTATTCTTTAATTTATTATTCCTTTACAGGTATGTTTTGATCACAAACCAAGAATAATCAGCAAAACCAATAAAGATTTTCCTTCTCTTTGCTCTCACCCGGTGACAAAACATGATTTTGAGTCCCACAAGTGAGTTACATTTCCAGAGCTTTCATTAAATACACAATGATCAGTTGAAAGCTGATGGAATCCTGTCTGTGTGCAGGTGCCTGGTTCACATTTTGAAGGAGAACATGGTTCGTTATTCCAAGATCCGGCCCCTAACGGCGCTATGTCAGCTGGACCTGTGTCGTCATGAGGTGAGGTACGGCTGCAGCCGAGAGGACGAGTGTTTCTACGCCCACAGCCTCATCGAGCTCAAGGTGTGGATGATGCAGCGCGATCTGGGTAAGAACAACAAACAGGCCATGGGGTTTGTGAAATGTGAAAGATTCATTTTCTATATTAACAACCTTTGGTTTTGAGTTAAATGAAGTGTTCTCCCATTTGTGCAGGGCTTACTCATGAAAGTATTGTCCAAGAAGCAAAAAAGTTTTGGACTGCGACAGCCTCATTGCAGGGAGCACAGGTAACAGTAACGTCCAAACCAAAATGTATCTCGTATCTGCTTCTATTTGTGAATTATTTCTGTATTTTGTCTTGGCAGCTTCCTAACACACAGCCCAGGTTTGGGCCTCCAAATCTAAAGATGATGTTTGTGTGTGGCCAGTGTTGGAGAAATGGACAGTTAAGTGAAGCTGACAAAAACAAAAAGTATTGTTCTGCTAAAGCCAGGCACCCGTGAGTCCTCCAGTCATTTTGTTACAAAACCTTCTGTTAAATCAGATCAATGCAATTTTACATAACAATATTACCTGTAACGTCTCAGGTGGGCCAGAGACAGGAGGGTGGTTCTAGTAAGCTCCAATGAAAGGAAAAAGTGGACAACTGTTCGTTCACTTCCAACCAAAAAGCCAATACCTGCCCAGTTTGAGGTGTGTCTGAAGACCTTGAGGTCATTATTGTTTAATACCACAATTAAACTATTTTTGTTTTCAGATTTGCATGCATGTAACTGCTGGTAAGAAGTGCCAGTACATTGGCAATTGCACTTTTGCTCATAGTGTAGAAGAGAGAGATTTATGGACCTACATGAAGGAAAACAACAGTGAGTTTTGGAGTATTTTTTTTCACAGGTTTTGTCTTTCACATTGTCACAAATACTGTGTGTGTTGCTATAGTTGGAGACATGGAGCAGCTTTATGAGCAGTGGCTGCTGTCTCAGAGGCCCGGCTGGGGTGATGACTTATCTAACAACTCTGTTCGGGAAAATGGCAAACAGATCCATATGCCAACAGACTATGCAGAAGAAGTGGTGAGTCTAAAACATCACCAGGCAAATGACCAAATGACTCTGCCACCTACCAGGTCATTACTGACCCTTATGTGCCCCTGCAGGCTGGTAATCACTGCTGGCTTTGTGGTAAAAACTGCAACAGTGAGAAGCAGTGGCAGCAGCACATCACTTCAGAAAAACACAAGGACCGAGTCTTTAACTCTGAGGATGATCAGAACTGCTGGCAGTATCGATTTCCCACAGGCACTTTTAGAGTTTGTGAAAGGTGAGCATGTATTATTATGTGGAATACTCAACATAAAAACCAATAATGGACAGTACATTAACTTTTTTGGGGGAAAAAAAAACTGTATTTTTAATTCTTTGTTTATTTAACCAAAACTTTAAGCCTGTTGTAAATGGGCAGGGCCTGGTCAGTACAGGGGAGACCACAGGTGCCACAGTGGGATGCAGTGGCACTGATGTTGTGACCTTAGGCGAGACATTTGGCTGCTAGTTTACCATCAGTGAGGGTGGAGTGAATGAATAATGCACGAAATTGTGAAGTGACTTTGAATATCTGGAAAAGCACTACACTATATAAGACTAATGCATTATTATTAATTACATGTTCTGTATGAACTTCCTTTGTCTAACGGTTTGAATCGTCTGTCCGCAGGTTCCTCAAAGGCACGTGCACAGAGGACGAGTTGTGTAAACTGGCTCACGGGGAGCAGGAGCTGAGGGAGTGGAGGGAGCGTAGGGAATTCCTTTTGATGAAACTTGCCAAAGCTAAAAAAGATCATCTTATAGCACCGAATGACAATGATTTTGGAAAATACAGTTTTCTCCTAAGAGACATTAAATAATTAACTGCATTTATGTTCAAGTCAAAAGGAAAACGTAGAAATGTTTGGATTCAAGTTAACACATCAGGCTATTCTTGAAAGCTTCTGATTTGAAAGGGTCATCATGGAGCGGCCCTATGAATTGTTTGGTTTTCTCTGATCTGAGCTACAAGTGTGTTCATATGAAAACACAGACACTCAAACGGTGGTGAAAAAAGCATGTTAACACCGATCACAGTTGTGTTCAAATACCTAACAGTTGACAAAGTAATTATTTTATTTCTGAAGTTTATATGTTAACTTTATACCCTTACCTTTTGAGAGCAAATGTGTAAGGGGTAATTAAAAATGACAGTTAATTTGACATTATTTTATTCCGCAAGTATACATCATTTTCACTTTCCATTTTATCTAATAGTGTTACCATTGTAATGGGCGCAAAAAAATAAAACATTTTTTCAAAAATTGGTTTGAACCAATTATGTTCATTTAATTTAAATATGGGGACAGGGGACAACCCATTAAAAAGTACCATTTTTGAGGAGGGTCCATGTATAAATGTGTGACCGGAGGACCAAAGGCAGCTGATGCACAATTCGGCCTCGTCATGATTTATCGTGTCAACACATTTTGAAGCCCGATATGCTGCCATAAAACGATAATACTGAAATGACTTTATGCCTCTTGACACAATAATAAAACAAGATAATACCGGTAAATGGAAAGTATCATTAAAAAGGCCTGAGCTGTAACAAATAACCGAATGCACTATTATTTGTTGGCCATAGAAGCCACTTATTCAACCTTTTACAACTCCGATATTAGTGTTAAAACAAAAATACCCCAAAATCTCCCCATTTTTGTAAACAAATTGTACACGATAAATACTGAGCCTCTAAATATATTGTTCCCGGTATCATATTTTCAGTCATAAGTTGATATAGTTTTTATGACAGTGATATGTGCTGAAGTCAGTTCACACCAGGGCATTTTATGAAAACATTTGTCATTTTATTAATATTTCTTGTAATAATCTTAATCGTTTATACATTTAGATGGAAACAACTATGCCAGTAAAACACATTTCAAAAAATAAAACATAATTTTGTCTTTAGGCACAGCTTTAAGTTTTTTATTTAATGTGAAAGTAGTATTTTAAGTATCGTCTCATACTGGGAATATCTATTTTTGCCTTTAAAATGTTTCTAGACCTGTTTTATAATCCACACACACACACGTCTCGGTGACTGTGTAATATTATGCGTGTTATTTTGTTCATTTTTTCCTCATTTAGTTCCTCAAAGTTTGTGTTTCATGCATCACCACGTTCAGTTTAATACAGAAAAGTTAACTACTAACACGTTTGACTGATGGCCTGTGCCAAGTCCATATATCCAATCTTCTGCTGTGGTCTTCATTTTTCAAGCATAATGACTCGCCCTACACCCAAGCACTTTCAACACTAACATCTCCACTCTGCCATTTGGTCCATTGAGGTAGGTTTTCACATCAATCACGCTGGCACCGCTTCGCCCCCTGGCTGTGACGGGACCCCATCATCGGCGTTTGCGAGCGGCTCTGAATTCAAGCCATCACCCGCTGCAAGTCCTCCACCTCCAGCTTCCACATCTGCCGGTGAAGCGCCGCCTGCTCCGAGAGGTCGGCCATTTTTACAGCACGGATGACTGGCTCCGGGGAGGCCGCCTGGATCACACCCATCACCATGACATATTTGCCTGTAAAGACACCGAGCATGAGGCGGGTGGAGTGTGTGGTGGCGGGTGGAGGCGCGGCAGTAATATCAGCTATTCAGGGTTTAATAGATGGAGATTTGATGCTAGGAAATGGGTATTTGGTTGGAAGCGGGGCATTTTGCCAATGCACTTCACAGCGATTAACTTCAGGCTGTGTGGTACTTTGGGTTTGTGAATTGTATCGGAAAATCTTTTTATGGAAGTTATAATACACATATTAGACACAGATAAGTAGTGTTTGCCCATATCTATGTAATTAATTTGAATCAAAAATAGTTATATTATGATTTTTATAGTAGTCACCACTTCCGAACACTACTGAAAAAGAGTGTTAATTTATAATAGTTTTAAAAGTTTGGTATCATTGCTTTTCTGGTGCTTGTCTCTATGGAGTTTTGCTCTGCCAGGAATGTTCCACAGTATTTTATGATGATTATTTATGTTTTGTGATTTTAATGTATTTCTTATTCTGTAAAGCACTTTGAAATACTTTGTGTATGAATTGTGCTGTACAAATAAACTTGCCTTGCCTATGACATTGAGCTGTTCTATCTTCTCCACTAGGCCTGGGTACACTTCAGATCTGTGGAGAGGCAAGTCCACTCACAGGAAGAATGCATGTTTTTAGGGTATTTTCGAGGAGCAAAAAAAACACTTGTAATTGAATAAATGAAAGAAATGCCATAGTGTGGAACATTCCAGGTGAAGCAATAACATCTCTGAGGAGACGAAATGGATTCCACCCAGAAAAGTTAATATAGGGTGACCAGATTTTCAACATTCGAACATAAATAAAATCGTGAGAGCGTAACATTGTGCATTCTTGTGCCATAATCTGAGGGGCTTCTGTCACTGCATTTTTTTTTGCTTTATGGTCATTTGCAAACACAGTTTTCTCTTTTATGCTCCTCTTCACTGTTGGAGGGGATCAGATTAGTCAGAAATTGTGACAGTCCTGGTTTAGAGTTGATGTAGTCCTGGTTTAGACCTGGTGTAGAGCACATTGGTCAAAAGTAGGGACACCTGGGGCATTTCTTGTATAAAACTAGGACAGATCAGTGGTTTTGGATAAATCTGCTGGGACAGGGGACACAGGGTTCAAAACTGGGACTGTCCTGGGTAAATGGGGACGTCTGGTCACCCTAGTTTAATATCTTGTGAGTACAGCGGCCATTATTTACCTTGTATCAAACAGGGCTTTCCTTTGGGGATGCTGTTGACCCCCTGCACTGTAAACGTCCCGGTCTCATCCATCAGCAGCGCCGTGTTTCGTTCCAGCTGCGCCTCCAGGATCGTCCCCTGCATCCAGACCAGGGAGACCGGGAGGCTGCGGCCCGGGCCCGCCCTGATCTGCACCCCGTCCCCGCTGTCCGTGTGCCCCCTGCCGGCCGCCGCTCTCAGCTGACCCGACAGCACCTTCACCGGGGGAGGCCGCTTCTTATCCACGATGGTTTTCTCCGCGTTGTACATCTGCTACTCACTACACAAACACAAAGCGAAAACTATATGTTTTAAATGTTGATGTGTAGCTGCGATCTGCAAATGCTTTACCATCGTTTTCGAACAAATTCAGACACGAGCTCCCGCCAATAACTCATAAACCGGAAGTTGCGTTTGCCTCCCCAAAATCACACTTCCGTTTTAAACCTTTCATAATAAAACCACCCCAATCATTAAATAAATGCATATGCAACAGATACAAATACAATTTACAATTTAAGTTACTATAGATATATACTTAAATTATATGCCACAGTCACACTAAAAGCAAGGGCAATTTTATATTTCTTTGTTCAAAACTTGACATATACTGCATAAATGTCCCATGTCATGAATTAATATTTCAAAATGTAGTACAAAATGACAATGACAAACATGATTTATTTCATTAAATAAGTTTTATTTCTTTAAGAATAAATGAAGAAAAGTGTTAGCAATTTCTGTACAATTGTTTCACTGTTTTCCCTTGAATTTGATGAAAATCTTGAATAAACATTTGGGCTGAGCAGTGTTCTGCTGCCACATAGTGCACTTTGACCCTAAAAAGAATATGATTAGTCCACGGCATCAGTTCACTTCCTCTTTAAAATCCACAAAGGTATTGAAGCCTCACTGTGGTCTCCAGTTAATTTTATGCTTTTCTTTATTCCCAGTTCAGAACTGTCACTGTTGAGGCACATTAGAAATACTGCCATTTTCCAAGGACTGTGTCTTTGATTGCATCAACAAACTGTGCAGGCACCCAGTAGACCCAGTATTGAGAGGCTTCTGTTGGACCGAGCTGAAAAGCCTGTGGAGACAACAGAGTACTGGTCATAGAAAAAGGAAACAATTTTGCAAATTATCTAATTTACAGATAAAATACAAAGCATCTGAATAACTGGCTGGCGTCTGTATATACAATTCAGGGAAAACAATACGTGCTTAATAATGTCCAATTCTCTGTTTTTTTTGGTTTTGCAAATAGAAATATTTTAAAAGAACTGACAATGCTTTCTCTACTAACCAGTTCCATTCAAAACGAAGAAATACTGAATTTAAGTAAATTGTGGTTAAGACTATTATCACTATTGAGCAGTAGCTTTTTCAGACCGTCTATGTTCTGTCTAAATTTGGTTACTTTCCACTTGCAGCTCTGAGCTATTGAATCTAAAGTTTGTTACAGCCATCTTTCTTATTGAAGGTTTCCTGTCCTCCATCTGAAGCAGCCTTCAATTTCACAGTGCAGAACACAAGTGCTTTTAAAGGTTAAATATAAAGAAGTCACTGACATTTGTCGCTCTGCTGAAGACCAAACAATAACAACAAACTCAACTTCAGTGACCTGCGTCATACAAATGCAGACACTTAAGTAATGCTGCCTTTTAAAACTGTACACCATTTACTTTTTTCTATTTTACTCACGACATAAAACAGAAAAGATTCCCATACAGGGTCTAACTTGCAAACACGGTTCTCTAGAAGACGTATTCTGTCTCCAAATGAGTTAGGGTAAGCAATTAATTAAAAGCAATTATGTGGGTAAACTAAAGGGAAATATTTAGTAGAGTAGAAGAATGAGTAATACAAAGAATCGGTATTAGATGTTGTAGCTTAGCAACAGCAGTACCCAAAAGAGTAGTAACGTTAAGGTAGTAGTAGTTGTAGAAGCATCTGCGATAGTAAAGATAAAAGCTTAAAGGCCCCATATTTCTGATCCATATTATAATGTTGTGTTTTGTTTCATTTACACATGTTTAACACACAAGCCCTGCGTATTTAGACAGTGTTCTTCTCTCAAACACTCTGTTGCACCTCGTGATGTCATGTGGTAATACAGGAAGTGCTCCACTGTGTCTTGAAACCTCATACGCCTTCACTAGAATCATTTGGATGATTTCAGTCCTAGAACTGCCAATCTCTTCTGAACAAAAGGTAAAAGGAGCTGTTCATTTGAAAACTAAAACTTCCTAGAGCATTTTGAGCTTTGGAGATACAAACACATCAATAATACAGGATTAATGAAACGCGTGTGAATGAAACAAAACTTCCAAGTACAGTACGTTTTTGAGGAAACAACATTATTATTACATAGCTTAAAGCTCACAAGCTTCTTCTGTAATAGAGGACCTATAATATATATTTTTTGTGCGTGTTTCTAATTCAGTATTCACATCGCAGTAGCACAACTCCTACTCCTTTCACTTATTTCAGCCATAAATCCCCATTCCATTTAAATGATCTCCAAAAGGCCGGCATTAGCACAATAAATAACAGTTACCATCATGTGATAGTCCTCGTGGCCTTCGATGGGCTCAGACACTACATTTTTAATGGAGCCCATTGGGACTTTCTCTGTTCTCTCTGCAGAAATAAACACACACACACAAAATGGAAAGGCATTTCTGTAACAATGGCACAATAAAGATGCTTTGAATTGAGAATAATGAGCCAGATTGCGTCCTCACCCTTTGTTCCAATCCACAACTGATCCTGCTCCAGTTTGAATGTGAGTCTAACTTTTCCTCCGGATTTGTTAAACATCCCAGATAAAGGCACTGTGGGTAATCGCTCCTGTGACGGACACAAGGAAAGCAAACAATCCCCCTCACGTCTTTTCCCCGCTCACTCACAGCAAACTTAATAAATCATTAATCACACAGACTGTCCAGTTTTAATAAGCAAAAAATCATTTTGATTGTCACGTCGTCAGAGATTTCTCTTCCTCGACACATTTTGATACACAGTTTTAAAACTGATTGATTAAGCAATAACACTTGAGCATTAGCACCACAAAAAATAGTGGCTTTCGGGAACACAAAATCAGATCCACTCAGTTTTAAAATGTGCATCACGTGACTCTTCTAGTGGTTGGGTTTTTGCTCTGCCAGGAATTTTCCACAGTATGGCATTAAACTCACATTTCTGGCATTTATATACAGTAATTACAGGAGCTGTTCATGCTCCAATATACTTTGAAAAACATATATATATATAGATAATTTTAATGCCATACTGTGAAATATTCCAGGCAACAATAAAAACTCCACTGACCCCGAACAGATGGACAGAATAGTTACATAGTCCTTTAAAATAATTTAAACTACCGTAAATAAAGTAAAAGATAATTTGACAGAATAAGGTAAAAAAAATACTACCATAACTATTATATTTTTGTAAATGTGAATTAAATATCCATACACTGTCGTGAATACTGCCTTTGTAATATGTAATATAATGTAATATAAAAATAAAATACAGTGTAATGTTAATGTAATAACTGAATTTCCTGTCACTTTGCACCAATATTTTAAAGAGATGAATTAAAATAACATTGTACCTTGGTTCCTTTGATAGCTGGCATTATGTCTTCTGGTTTACCTTTGTCCAAAACCTTCCTGTGTTGCTGAAATATTAAGACATCCACATAATATTAACAATCAATTACAAAAGGACACCGCTCTTTAAATATGTGCATGTTCATTCACCTTTTGTCTACATAAAGGCTCTTTCTTGTTTTCCTCGGCTTTCACTTCCTGCTGAATGACCTCTTTGGGCGTATTCACAGCTAAAACATCATTTATTGTAGATCCTACTACCATTATTTTTGCACCATTAGTAACTTTTATTTCTCGAAGCGTCTTATCTTCGGGGAGCAATCCTTTGTA
Organism: Odontamblyopus lacepedii; assembly: GCA_034769755.1. NCBI lineage: Eukaryota > Metazoa > Chordata > Actinopteri > Gobiiformes > Gobiidae > Odontamblyopus > Odontamblyopus lacepedii. Next base: position 35,858,056 of record CM068351.1, on the reverse strand, counting down.
CATCACTTTCTGCATTGTAGGTGGAAGACCTGGCGGCGTCGAGGAAATTATCATTAAAGTTAGAGGAGAGGTAAATTAAGCGTTCATTGTGTCACACTGAGAATCATTTTAAACACATCTTACCAGTGAGTGAATGGATTTTCTCTTTTAGTTTGGCACCGGTGTTGTCAATACCAATTTTAAGATCATACTTATTCTTATTCCAGATAATCTTCAAGTCAACCATCTCTTGCTGCTCGTCGGCGTCATCCCCGTTGCTAATACTACAGTCCTGAGTTGTGGCGCTTCCTGAATCCGTTTGAGATGCATTTTCCGAGTCGCCCTCAAGTGGTTCACCATCATTTGGCCTGGTATCAGATTCCATTATGACTTCTGCACTTCCTGGAGACAATATAAAGCAGATATTTGAGCATGGTAAAGAAAGTACAGTAAATAAACCAATGTAAGGGAAGGGTGTCGTATTACAAAAAGTCAAGTACAAGAATTAAATAAAGTGGCATTTTTAACTCGTCAGAAATTCAACACATTCCCTTTGACATCTATACAGGATGTATAGATTATGTTATAATTATTATTTTATATCAACATTACTCTACATTAAAAAATAATTCAAAAGAAAAAGCAATTGTATTGTTCAATTTCCCTATCTTTAAGGGCTTAACTAACAAAATGTATTATTTAACAGTATTAACATTTCATTACTTCCCCTTCCCCATTATTGAGCAATTAAGTAATACAATACAATTTAACAAAAACTTTGGGAAATTCCTGGTCAAAGTAAAATCCTAGTAATAATAATAATATTACTGCTAACAGGAGAATTGACTGGTTAAATCAGTAATAAAGTTCTTAACGTGAAACCCGTTTTCGGCATAATCACTTTATCAATTTCTTTCTAAATAATATTTTTCTTTCTTCAAAATTCAACTCAACTGTGCAGAAATATGTATTCTCTAAAATGACATATAGTTTCAGAATGAAGTCGCGTTTCATGTCTTTATATTTTAACAAAATAAAATCAGGATGTCCAGCAGGGTGTCTAAAATTAAAAGAGTTACACAAAAATGATGTTGTTTGTGAAAAGTCTTCCTTGCAATTGTTGTAGAGCGAATTTATTTTTGAAGTATGTATTTAGAATTTATTATGACCATTTATATGTATGTATTTTTTACTCTTTGTTATTATATTATTGTGATGTGTGAGCTACTGTCTCCAAATAATTTCCCTTGTGGATCAATAAAGTTTGTTCTAAGTCTAAGTCAAATGTTTGTATTTTACTACAAAGGCGTGTCCCACTGCAGGACAGAAAAACAGGAGTTACACCCCTAAACGTCTCCATAACACTTATAACTAAAATTTAAAAAAATATATATATACCGTACTTATATATGACTGCAAGGCTGATGCAGGTAAAGTTAGGTCAGACAGTAAACTGAACGTATTAAATTACATTATGGTATCTCTGCCCAATCCTCTTTTACTTCTGGCTTTTTCCACGACCACATATTGACTTCGATCGCTTAGTAATTGTATTTTATAGGAAGGTTATTATGTCCAAAAGTTGAATTTCAATAATAATAATATGCATGTAGTGGAGTAGTTTCATTTTAAATGCAATGATCTGGTATTGCACAAGATTGGTAGCGTGGTCTTTAATGGCTGCTTTATGTCTCTTGTTGATAAGATCGTATGAGAAAATGAAAATAAAAAACGCTGAGCAAATACGTGTCTTATTTTCAACACTGTCGGCATTCTAGATTCCTCTGTTAGCACTCGTGAGCTAGCAGCAACATTTCTAAGATAAAAAATTATCATACACGACGCGTACAAATACAGTACATCTGGTGTGCTAAATCCCGCGTTTATAAATTACTAACATCCGCAAGTCAAGACATTAAAAGCAATTGTGTAATCTGTAAGAATAAAGGAAAAATGCAGCAGTATTTTCTGAATACCCACCATCCTGGGTCGCCATGATGATTGTGTACAATCTGTTGTAGGCTGTGCCAAAGAGATGACACTCAGCAGGATGAGTGTGAACATTTAGGAGCAAAACTTTACCGTAACTTACCGGACGGAGTTTATCTGGGGATAATCAAATATCAACAGCAAAAATCATAAACTTTTTCAGCTTTGTAGAGAAATGTTGCGTCCCAAGACCAAACTTAGACGACACTAACTGAACGTTAGCACGAAAGAGAAAGAAATGGGTGGAAACGCTATGCTAAGAATATACAATTTTGTACGGATCAGATCACAATTTTGCAACCAAGCAGCATAGCACAACTTAATCTAGAAATGTTAAAAAAATAATTTAATCAAAACGTTATATCATTTTAGGAAAGAAAAAAGTTAAATAAGACCCACTTCCGGAAAAGGAACAAACACGGAAGTAAAAATACTAACGCTCTTGCTCTTGAAAATCTTTGGTGTTGAAGCTGAGATCAGCAATCCACAAAGAGATGGAACTTTTAATAAATAAAACTCATTGACTTTACACTAAACTAACGGGAATCCAAAGACTTTAAAACGTATAATAATGTAAGTTATTTATTTTATGTTAACAAAGACAGTAACATTTTAGAATTAGAATTAAGATATATCATAACTCCTTATACCCACTCTAGTACGTATTAACAGCCAGTCTGTATTTACTAATTTAATTCAATTTGTGCATATGCAAATCTGTATAGTTTTGCTTTATTTAACGCAGATCCCTTGCTATTTTTGCTATTTATTTTGAATTTTAGTTAAATTTATATATATTTCTTTCTCTTTCTATGTTTATCTCTCTGTGTTATGTCATTGTAATGTGTGAGCTGTGGATGTGTTTTCCCTGTGGATCAGTAAAGTTAGTCTAAGTCTAATAATTAATCTCACAAATTAATGGACTAGGTATTTCATGTAACTCCACTTCACGTAAATAAATCATACATTTTGTCACAGAATAGACTTGACCACGCAACATTTGAAGACAAAGAACACATCCAAAGTCATCATTTTCTATTGTCCACATCTTGCGTTCTAGTTTTCAATGGGACTTGAAATAACCTGGAAAAACGCATTAAATTCAGCACAGTGAGAGTAAACACCAGATCGCACCAGCAACAAATGACATTAGTTTCCTATTGAGATTTATGGTCTTATTATAATGGGGAATGTATGTGGTGGTATGAAAATGAATCATCTTCGTCCTGTATGGGGAAAATGCGCATGGTCACCTCTGGAAGGCAGCAAATCCAAGTCAGTGACCCACTATTGCGAAAGGGAGAAGAAGGACGAGACGACAGAGACAGCACAGACATGACAAGTAGAGAAAGATTCTCTAGGAAGAGGAAAATTGCTTTTAATCAAAGTCACAAGTCGTCATGCGTACTTGGCATGACAGAGACCCCGTAACAGAGGCGCACTGTTGGCGTCCGCTGCAGCTCCACGACCCTTTTATTCTGGCTGTCCGCGCATTAAGCCGTAACTAAGTAGTAGCAGACTCAACTTTTTTCTGGAAACTTTTTGTGGCATGCTTTTATGTGCTTCTTCTCTGCAGAAACTCAGTGGTAACCCGCCCCCAATGAATTATTAGAATATGCGCCTCTAGAGGAAACCATGGCGGATAGAAGGACGTTTAATGTCGCTATTTTAGGTGTTGGATTTTTGTTTCTTTTCACAGCATTCACCACATGTGGGAACGTAGAAGTAAGTAGCAAAACTTTCCATGCGCTGTGCTATCAAAAGTGACATCTGATCAAAGTTAGGCTCTACTTTTGTGATGGTCAGTCAGGATCACAGACCGTATGGTCAGGATGCAGGAAGCTCGTGTTTCTCATTTTCATCTGTGGTCAGTGGCTGACCGTCGTGACCGGATGGGTGACTCAAAACCTTCTTTATACTGTGGTCCAAAGCAAGTCAAATGATCTGACCGAGGTTTTATGCAGAAATGTAAATAAAAAATCATTTAAAAAAGCTTTTGGACATGGGCCATCTGAGTGTGATATGTATTTTTTCACTTTTGAATTGCTGTTCCTTGTATTTGCAACTTTTTTTTTTATTTAACCTTTATTTTACCAGGTAGGTCGATTGAGAACCAGTTTCAACGACGACCTGGCCAAGAGGCAGCAGAACCTTCACACAGCAGAATATATACATAACATACATACACAATAGACAAAAAAGGGCCACATCAACATAAGACCATTCACACTCACTATTTACATTATATACACACGTACAAGACACTATTTAAAAGCAGTCGCAATGATCATAGACTACAGATATTATTGCGGTGCGCGTTTTCTGTGTCATTTGCTTCAAAACTTGTTCTCAACCTTTTCTTTCACTTTTTCAGCAAACGGTGATAAAAAGTCTGCAGAATGAAACTTTCTCTGGGAGCGGATATTACAGGTAAACGGCGATTTAAATTTTGAGATCTTTTATTCTGAATTAGTTTTAGTCTAAAAGTGTAAAAAGAAATGCAGTAATGTCACAGCCCACGAACGCATTTGGCCACAGTGTGTATAGTGTAAACTGTGCTCTTGTTTTCCAGCCTTGGCATCATTTATGGAATATTCTCCTTCTCAAATCTGCTTGCACCAACTGTTGTGGCCGTTATTGGTGCGAAACACAGTATGTTTTTGAGTGGCCTTTTGTACAGGTTAGTTGTCATAAGTCTCTTAACAATATAATGCTCTGAATTATCTTTATAAATAATTGGGGATGCACCAGTCCGATACTGGCGTTGATACTGGAAAGAAATGCTGAATCGAATATATGCCTCCAAATATCTGTTCAGTCGATATATAAATTGATGTAAAAACGTTTTATAATGTTTGAATTTTTATTTATACTAAGTTTTTCTGTAATTCCTGGAGAGATAAATAGCAGCTACAGGAGTCTCTGCACTGGTATCTGTTAATATCGGGTATCAGCAAACACCTAAAGCCATAGTGTTTGAAACTAAAGAGCTGGATCGATAATAGTAAATAAATAATCATCCTTACTTTGTGTGCAGTGGTTATATTGCTGTCTTCATCCTCCCGTTCACGTGGTCCTTTTATTTGACCTCAGTGCTGATTGGCATCGGAGCAGCCAGTAAGTCCGTCTCCTGTCTGTGCCGTTGTCTGGGTTACAGTCACATTTATTTAATTGTATTTAACTGCCAATTTGCATAATTATTTTGGTTCACAAGCAGTGACTTTTCTGGTCGAGGGCACACTCCCTGCTTTGCCTCCAAGGAGATGATATTGCTTTGCTTGGAATGTTCCACAGTAGGACATTAAACTTATCCATCTATAAATGCATGAGAGATATGTTTAGGCAAGTTTATTTGTACAGCACAATTCGTACACAAAGTAATTCAAAGCGCTTTACAGAATAAGAAATACATAAAAATCACAAGACAAACAAATCAAAACATAAATAATCATCGTAAAGTTTTAAAATAGAGATGGGACATTAAATTAGAGAGGATCAGAGAGGAGAAAAGAGTGCAGAATGGAAAAAGAAAACCTTTCAGTCATATGCACAGTCAAACAGACCCGTTTTTATACGCCCGTTGTGTAAGACGGGATGTATTATGGTATGGCGCTGTCCGTCCGTCCGTCTGTCCGTCCGTCCGTCCGTCCGTCTGTCCGTCCGTCCGTCCGTCTGTGGACACTTCAAAGCTTTGAAGTCTTTGAAGCTTTGTCTTCATGAAAGATCTGAACTCTCTTCTCAAATGTTCTGCTGCTGAAAGCGAGAACAACCCACATTCTCTGCTTCTTTGAGCTTTGACACATTAAAGCTTTGTAGTGTCTTTAAGTTCTGTTGCTGCGATCTGATTGGTGGAATTACGATTCTAGAATTCAAAGTACGGGCGTATTTTGCCCCGCTGGCGGAGCTCTTGTTAGCCTTTAGTTTAATGCTGTGCTGTGGAACATTCCAGGTAAAGCAATAACATGGAGACAAGCAGGTGGCTCGAACGTTTACACATCGCACCTTTATTGTAATATCCATATTACCCCAAATTAAGTAGGCCTAGTGTTTTAAGATACACTTTATAATAATAAAATAATCATGGGAGTGTAGACTATAGGCATAATAAAATATACTATTATTATTATTATTATTACTCCACAAATGGGTTAGAATATTGTCTTCACATAATTTAAAAAAACAAAACAAAAACATATTAACCTGACGTGCTCTTAGGTGCTTAACCATGCATCTATACATAGACAAAAAGAAATACCTAAGCGTAGTTTGTACATATATACTTCTTCTTCTGTGTTAAAGATCAAATAGGCTCTAATCATGCATACAGGGAATATCTCCTCTGTGGTTATAGATGAGGGGTGAAATCAGCATATCCCAAATTAGACCTTAAATGGGTTAGATACTGGTGCACCTTGTTCCTGCAGAAAGCCCTGACATGAGACCCACTGCTGTGCACTCGCAAGAAAAATCATTGTATGTGATGAATTTTGATTATGTCCCGGGGCTGCTCTGGTTTAGATGCATTATTTACCAACACGGAACGATAATTTTTCACTTGGTGCGGGCAATTAAGGATGAGCGGGTCTATTTTTTCCCCATGAGTGACCCTTGTGTCCGCTCTCCCCGCAGCGCTGTGGACAGCTCAAGGACAGTTCCTGGTGGAGAATTCTGAGGCCTCCACCATCAACAGAAACACAGGGATGTTTTGGGCTCTGCTGCAGTGCAGGTATCGAACGTCCGTCTCACCGGTTTACATCCATGGAAATGTTACTGCTCTCTATAATTCTGCACAGTATAGATTAAGATTATCTATCACGAGGGTTACAGCACCACGCTACATTACAGTTCAGATCTGTGGAGAGTCGCCCCTGTTTACAGAAGGAATTAGACAAACTTTACTGATCCACAAAGGAATTTTTTTGGGCAAAGTAGCTTACACGTCATAATATAATATTATATAATAACAAAGCGCAAAAATATAAATGGTAATAATACATTTTAAATAAATAAGTAGCAAAAAGATAGCAAGAGACTGGTGTGAAATAAGACATAAATATATAAATGTGTATGTACAAGTCAAAATAAAATAGAAAGGTAAGTAATAAAATATAAAATCACAGCTTTACACGAGAGGTCATAGAGGAAATACTGTATTTGTGAGCAATTGAAACGCCTATAATTAATAAATGCTAGATAGATATGTTTAATTCAATACCACGGAACATTCCAGGCGAAGCAATGATATCTCCATGGAGACGAGCAGGTAGCAGACCCTCCACACTACAAAAAATGATTTTCTAACATTGTTAAACTGACTTGAATTAAGCAGATTCATCTTAAAAGAGATTTTAAGATTTTTTTACTTAATAAGATGAGTTTTAAAAAAAAACTTGTTTCAAGATATTCCATCCTGATTTATCTTATCTCGATATTACAACTTATTCTAAGCACTTTTTATATTAAATCAGTCCAGGTTAAGCCTCTTTAACTTCCTTCTCAAACCAATAAGGTGAAAAATCTTCCCATAAATACTTGAAACTAGTGTTTTCTGCTTAGAACAAGATTTGTATTTCATCTTGTTTTAAGAAAACTTGGTAAGTGAAAATTTCTTACTGCACTGGCAGAGAATTTCACTTAAAATAGGGCATTTTTACCTCAAAAATTGCATTTTTTGATAGGTGTTTTTTGCAGTGCACCGAAAATTTGCAAAGTGTATCTTTCATTTCAGCAGGGATAATAGGTATAATAATATTAATATTAATTTTTACTTATACAATAAATTAAAGACGATCATGTTTTTTAACATTTAAGTGATTTATCGTCTTACTTTGCACTTTGCACTCGAGGGAAACTTATTTGAGCTGTACATGGTTAAATAAACATCTATGACTCATTAGAGATATAAAACTGTCCATTTATTGCAGTTAGTATCGTTTCATGTATTGGTAAAGTTCACTGGGATTATTGTAGGGTTATTGTGGGGTAAAGTACTGTCAATATTACTGTTCATTGTGAATCAGAAAGTAAAACAAAAACAGCTGCACTTAGTTTTGCTGCTACAGTGAGTGACGACCCACTGCTCCTTCTGTGGGAGTCGACTAAAGCTCATGATGGAGCCACCAGACCAAGTCCAGCTGTTTCTAATCTTACTTTTTAAACTTTCCTGGATGTCTTAAAATTTGCCTCAGTTTATTGTGATATTTTCTGTAGCAGTTTATTGACTTACTACAAACCCAAAATAAAACTTAAGATTTCAAACTGCGTAAATAAAAAACAAACAAACAGTGAATTCAAGGCAAATATCGATTTATCCAGGAATGAAACCGAAAGTATTGTTGTGCATCCATAATTCTGCTCTAATAATAAACAATTATGTAATATTAAGTTATGGTAATAATAAACAGAAATGTCTGTTTATTACACAGATAATCCAATAATCCAGACTAATCCAATTCATTTCATACATTCAGTTTAGACTTTAGGTAAATTAGAAATACAAATGCATTATATTGATAGGTTGTGTCTGAGAGAACTGCGTGACCAGCCTAAAAAACTAAATCTACAATCAATTTGTGGTAAAAAAGAACACTAACCACTCTGCCACTGTGAACCACAATATCACAATATTAGAAAATGGCACCGATCCGATACTGTTATTTGATTTTGGCGCAGATACTGAATCATTTTCTGGATCAGATATTGGTTTCACCGCTATCCTTTGTGAACATGTAAATTTATGTAATAATTACTTTTCACTGACCCAGAAAATCCTGTAATGTTAGAATTTTTATTTTCACAGTTTGTTCTGTAGTTACTTGAGAAATAAACTAAAAGAAAATTGATTCAAATTCGTTATGTAGCAAAGGAAACAAATGCTGTTCTCAGTCTCTGCATTGGTATTGGTTGATATTGGGTATCGGCAGAATCAGAATTGGTATCGGAACTGAAAAAGCTGGATCAGTGCATCGTTATATTTTATCAACAAATGCTGGAAATGCTGTATTTTTTAAAAAATATCCTCCTGAGACCCGACCCATTCATCTGTGTCCTTTAAAGTGGACATTGGGTTCACCAGTCGATCTTTTAAGTGGTTTGAGCTCGACTCTTAATGGGGGACTAGGTTTCTCTGCCTAAATAGGCCTGGGGGATTATAGAGTCACTATCATAATAAAAAAATAAGAAGGAATTAAAAGGGAGTCTAAAAACATTTTGAGGCGATTTTACAACCTTGTCGGAGATGGTCATCAGAAAAGTAGTTTTTGTTTGTTTCTCTCTTTCTTTCTTTTTTTTTTTTTTTTACTTTTCTTCTTGTATAGATGTTTTTTTTTTTGCCTTTTTATGTGTAACCGTGCGTTTTATGAAATTGCATTGTCCCCTTTCAAATAAACTAAACTTAAACTTAACTTCACATGGATTTAACACCAAAATGTCCCTGGCGTTCATTACAGAGGACATGTTACAAAATTTAAATTATATAAAAATAAAACAAACTAAAGCTAAATGCTAAGGTGTTCATTTACCTCCGAAATGGATAGAAAATCACAAAAAGTATATATTGCAATACACTTTCTTTCTTCGGGTCCCAGGAGGATATATATATATATTTTTTATTTGAATTAGGACAGTACATATTAATCAAGGCATCTACAAAAAAAGTTTCCACATAAATTTTTGCACTGGAGCTAAATTCCATCCGTTGTCCTAAGGCAGGTGCAAACATTCAATATGACAACACAGACATTTAGACATGACGCCAGTGAGACATAAACACACAACATGAGAACACAATAACATGATATTACACTATTTACAACAGAAGTGCCTCAGTTCAGGGTATAAAGAGCCCAAGACAAATGGACAGTCGTCTGTGAGCACACGACTGCTGCGTTTTCAACCACTGCTTAAGGATTTGTTTGAAGGTTGAGTCGTGTCCACTGTCCACAGTTTCTAATGTGCTCTGGTCGTGTGTTCCATCATTTTGAGCCTCTGACAGACGCCACAGTTTGGCAAAATTTAGCTCTGCGCCTTTGTTTATTGCAGTCTCCTCTTGTTAATGCTCTGGTATTATCTTTTTTATTAATAAAATCCTTTAAAGGTGGAGGAGCGAGGCCATTTAGAACTTTAAAAATGAGACAAGCATCCAGGAGCGTCTGATAACTTTCAAAATCTAAGATATTGTACTTCCTCAAAATGTTACAGTAATGATAGTTTAAAGGTTTTTTTTTATCTAAGGCAAAAGAGATTTCTTAAACAGGGGCTTTAAAACACTCTCAGCAGTCTGGGACCATGTGGTATGTAATTAACTCTGTGCGCATAAATATAATACATTATTGAATCTACAGCTAACCTTCCCGTTATATTCAGATTTACTGGCGTGTGTGTGTGTGTAGTCATTTTATTATTATTAGTAAAACATGCCAAACTCTGCTTGTCACAACGGTGCGATTTCACAGGTAAGAGTTTTGGCTTTAGTCCCTTTTCATCTCCCGCCTCTGTCTGCCTCCCCGGCTCTGGCAACTATTTGTATTTGTTAAAATATGCAAATTGAATTAGTTTAATAATTACGTTCTCTGTCACCTGTGCCAAGCCTCACAATAGGGCAGTCCTAATCTCTGTGTGCAGCGCTGATCCCTGCCACCGCAAACTTACGAGGCTTTCTTCTGCTCTAAATCCAGTTATCTTTATGAATAAGCGCTGCTATTTGGTATTGATTTCTGTAGAGAGAGCAGTTTCTTGTTGAAGTGGTTTTTAATTAAAACTGGGATAGATAATATCATTTTATAGAAGTGGCTGAAGAGAAAAGGATTCACTACACCCCATATGTCCCTGTGTGATCCTAAAAAGTCTAGTGTTAATTCTAATAGTGAGAAAAGGTCAGGATTTATAACTACAAAGAGCACATTACCCTCAGCTTGCAATGTGCACATGTTAATTCGAAGTCTCTTGTGACAGTTTAAAATGTCAAACAGTGCGGCCCTGATTAAAACGTTGAAACATGAAAGAGAAAATGGTCCCGGACAGTATAACAGCATGTACGCAGTAGGATGCTCAGTGGTGATTTATGTCCTGTCTGCTTTTTAGCTTTAAAGGAATAAAATAAGGCGCCGCAGAGACTCTTTTTACTTATTTTTTTTGTAAATATATGTAATTTTGTTCTTGTCTCATTTGATTATTTTTCATTTACAGCATGATATTTGGCAACCTCTACATTTACTTTGAATGGAGCGGAGCAACTGAAATTACAGGTACAAGATTAATCACTGGAAGTTGGATCATTAGGCTGATAAATTAAAGCAATTTGACACATTTCGTCTGGAAATGTTAGTTGAAAATGTCATCTAAATATTATCTAATACACATCTTAACTGAAGGTAGAAAAAGTTGTTTTTTTTATTTTAGAAAATGCAGCAAAGTCGTCTTATTTACATGGGGTTCAAAGAGATGAATAATTTACACCCATTAAAGCAATTAAAAATCAAAACTAAAACACTTTATAATAAGGTGCCATAATAAACAGCAAACTAATCATTGCCTAACCCTTCATTAATATTTGTTAATTGTTACTAAAATAACTATTTCGTACATGTTAATAGTTCATCAAGTTAATAGTGAACCTCTCCTCACAGGATCCTTATTGGTTAAGTTGGTTAAGTGTAATTAATATATATTAGTATTATGTAGGTTTCAGCGTGGGGCAACTTATAATAAAGTTGGAACAATAATTATGAACTATTTACAAATAATTCTTATAACATTTATTAACGATAGCAAATATTTTACAATGGGTCTGTCACACTGAGAGGTTCATACTGAGATAAGCAGTGACAATAAGACATTTAGTTCACTATTAACAAATATTCATAGGATTTTAGTTAACAGATTATTTTCTATTTGTTAAAACATTAATACACCGATTTCATGCAAACAATGAATGTTTAGTTAATGATGAAAAAACTATTAACTTGTGCTAAATAAACATTTTAGTAACAGTAAATATTAATGAAGGGTTAGGTAATGATTATTGCTGTTATTATTATTATTTGCTGTTTATTATGGCACCTTATTATAAAGTGTTACCAAAACATCTTTTGAAGAGTCAATTGCTTTTTCTTTTTCTAATTGTCATTGAACAGATCACGTGAATGAATCAATAATCTGGCATTAGTGCAGTTCTAATGATCATATTGTTCTTGTTAACAGACGGCAGTAGGAGGAACGTGTTTCTGTCTCTGCTGGTGGCTTCAGTCTTGGGGACGTTGAGTTTCCTGGTTTTGAGACAGAGCCTTTCAGAAGAGGAGATGCTCTCAGACGAGGAGGGACAGTCGCTGCTGTCGACAAGAATGAGGTAGAAATATCTGTTCCAAAAACCTTTATCTTTATGAAAATCTTTAAAATGTATATTTAAAAGCTAAACATGTTTACACTGAAGTCGTACTAGGAGGAAAATGTTACTGGCATAATGAGGATGTGTGGCTTTTTATGCATTTGATGGATGGGCAAATTGACATAATCATAGCAGTAAGTACTCTTCCAATGCTGACGGTCAAATATATATCCTTACACTTGGTAAAGGTGCAGTGTGCAACCTTTCCCGTGGAAGATATGCAATTTTCTTGTCTTGAAGCAACAGCGATTATGAAATAAATGCGAGATAGATGTTGTTTAATGCCATACAGTGGAACATAACAGATAAGACGTACCTTCCTCCTGAGAAAGCGGGAACTATACATATACTTACCTCGTGTTCACTTCTGCCCTCGACATTATAATGGTACAAGTCAAATATTTTGGGGTGAATGAGGGGTGACGACAGCGAAAGAGCCAGGAGTTTTAAATCACTCTCGTCCTTCAATGAAAATGACACCGAGCGGTTTTCTCCAGATCATTGCAATTTGAACCAAGTCAGGCCTAATCATAGCACTTCATGCAAGTAGTCTGCAATCAGAGCCACTGGAGCTGCTGGGACCTCCTCAGCTCCACGTCTCGCTCACATTACATCTGAAATATTTACATTTTTATGACTTTGACTCACGAGAGGCTGAAGAACGCTGTCATCAAAGAGCACTCAATGTCAGGGCCCAAAGTGCACGATCAAAAACAGCTTATGGGGAAATTTCACTTCAAAATCACAAGCAGTTTTCACAATTATTTGGCCAGAGCTCGAGAAAGCGCAAATGCAGTTTGTAGATGTATTAAAGATCCTATATTATGCATAATTGATGTGAAAAAAATACCTTGCATACGTTCTTACTGTGTCTTTAAGAGATCCAGACTTAAAATCACAATGAAATGTCTTTATTAGATCTACAACAAATAAAATGTTATGGTTCTCACATTAGAATTGTCACTCTTACTACTTCACAGGTACTGTTTAGAATAGTTTTTAATGTTTAAATCTTTCTCTATATGATTTACTGTTTTTATCTTTACTATTTACTTATTCTTTACTTATTCGTCTATTGCTCTTTTGACTGTTCAGATATTTGTTTTGTAAAGTGTCTTTGAGTGTCCTGATGAGCGCTAAATAAATAAAGTGTATTATTATTATTATTACAGTTGAAAATATTTTGTAATTTTAACAATATTGCAGTGATTTTACCTCCTTAATTTTAGCATCCTGCATTTTGATGTTATAGTTGTTCAGGTTTGTTAACAGGACACAGATACGTTCATGCATTTTCATCATTTTATCGGAGTATTGATTGAAAAAGCTGCATGTTTACTAAGAAAACTAATAAAAACCGTTCTTGTTCTGCAGGTATAAGCACAGAGCCAACAGCGCGATGCAAGATGCCAGGGCGGAGTTCAGTAAGTGTCTCTTATCTGTCAGCGTAACATTTAAAGGTTTTATCTCTGTGTTGTTGAGTCTGTGTGGGATGGACTCATTTAAACTCTACATCAGTGCACGCAGTACATTAATTATGCATCCACATGTAATTAATCTGGGTATGCTCAGAAGTGTATGCGTCTTAAATCCAACTGGGACCCACTCTCCCTCAAGCAAAAGTACTGCAAACTTTTCACACCACCTACCATCTCAGAAATTAGAACTTTATAATGGACTGAAGTGTGACTGAATCAGGACTAACCCAGAAATATGTTTGGGTAATGGGGGTAAATGTTAATGTGGTCTTAAATTTAGCCAAGGCTCATGCAGGTTTAAACCAGGATTTCAGTAAATAATTAGATTTTAAGTTAACCAAGATGGATATTTGTAGGTGAAACGAGGGTTTAACTAGATTATAACTGGATCCAAACCAAGTCGCTATTAAACTATGGCTGCACTGCACACCAAACTTGAGACTAAACCAAGACTAGACCAGGATCAAACCAAATCTGTGTTAGGACTTTTTCTGATCATCGTTTTAAAGTTTCCTCATCGAAACATACAAGGAGTTTTGTTTGGTTTCATTCACACATGTTTAACACACAAACCTCCATATTTAGGCTGTGTTCTTTTCTCACACAGAAAATACTCAGTTTCACCTTGTGATGTCATGCATTATACAGGAAGTGCTCCCCTGTGTTTTTAAACTCCACACACTAAACACTAAAATAATTTGAATGATTTCAGCTCTAGAATTGCCAATCTCCTCTGAGCTAAAGGTTGCTGTTAACTTGAGAAGTACAGTTACATGACATCACAAGGTGGAACAGAGCATTTTGAACTTTGGAGATGAACCGTAGACAGACTCATATTAATTACCGTATTTTCCGGACTATAAGCCGCTACTTTTTTCCCAGGCTTTGAACCATGCGGCTTTTACAAATCTGATCTGTGGATTTTTCTTCCACCACTAGGGGCGCTCTAACCGGAATTTCAAAAACAAGATAGAGGGACAATTAATGCAAAGAAGAATACGCTACTTTTTATTGAGCAGATATAACACGCACGACAAATTACTAACTGGTAAAAGCGCTTCTGAGGCTGTTCAACTCCGACACTGAAGAAGACGACTTCAGTGGTTTCAGATGATTAAAGTGACTTGTGGTTTCACTGCACAGGAGAAATGAAGGTCAATTACCGGTTCTTTTCTGTTTTTGACCTCGTTTTAATCAGCACAGTTGCTGCCGTGTTAAAAGGCACTGTTCAGAAAGAATGTGTTCAGGTACATAAATGTACATTTACAGTACAAAATTGTTCTGTATATGCAGTAAATATCTCATTTTTCAACATGGATATCAGCGGCTTATAGCCCAGTGCGGCTTGTATATCTTTTTGTAAAATTTTGTTTAATAATAGAGTGGAGTTTTTGTTTAAAAATAGAGTGGATGCGGCTTATATGCAGGTGCGCTCTATAGTCCAGAACTACTTAAACCGGTACTTAAACATGTGAATGAAACAAAACACAACTCCACCATGTTTCTAACAGCATTATAACATGGCTTAAAGCTCAGAGTAAATTTTGTGTAATATAGGACCTTTAAATCGGGCCCAATCCTGGTCCAAACACTTAAACAATAGTCTAACCATGGACTAAACAGTGCAGCACATGTCGAGTTACATGAAGCTTAAATAAAATAGTTCTAAGTTAAACTTCAAATTTACTTGGAATTTACACTGACTTTTGCATTGCCACTGAAAGATGATGTGGGAACTTCACCTTTCATATTTTCCTGCAGGAACGTTTTCTTACTAAATCCATTCAAAAACACAATCTCTTCAGTTGGTAACCTGTGGTCTTTCTCATTTCATTGCTAGATTTCTAAAACTCCAAAGCACTCCCAGGTCTTTGGTTTTTCCTTTTGCTAAAATTGCTTTTATGTGGATAAAATCTGCAGGCGTTACAAGAGAGTACACTGACACTGGCTGTGCAGAGTTTATTTGAGATTTTATCAGTGTTTGTGGAGCAAAAAGGCTCCTGCTCTTGCACCTGCTTCCAGCCTGGAGTTGTTTGTCAAATCGCTCTTTGTCTGTGGAGTTTGTGCTCTGTATACAGCAATCAGTATAACGACATTATCATAGACAAGTGTCGGGTGATATTAAAGTCCGTGATGTGTTAGAAAATGTAAAGTTTGACTTATAGGCGCTCATTGCGATGGCTGGATGGCTAGGTATCTTATTTTAATCATTATTATTTATTTATTCATTCATTTGAAGATGCACTTTGTGACTTTTCTGGTGAACCTGCTTGTGTCCATGGAGATCCTATTGCTTTGCCTGGAATGTTCCCTAATAATGCTCCCTGGAGGACCTCCCAGCACATTGTCCATCTTTAATATGAAATCATTTTTGAGAGTGAATGAATTACAAATTACAGATAATAAATTAAAGCATTTCAATAAGTATTAACATGCAAATAGAATACAGTTTTTGTTGCATCAAGATACGTGCACTTTTCGGGCTTGGGTGAGGTGGTCTGTTTGTTTAATACGTTCGTTTAATGGGCTGCGTCTAGTGTAGCCGTGGTAACCCATTGTGACATCACGCTGGGGGTGTACCTCATGCATGTCTATGGCGGAATGTTCAGTAGCAAACATTAGCAAATGCTACCAAATACATTTTATAAACTAAGCCTGAAAAGTCAGGAAAAAATACAAAAAAAAAAAGATTTCCAGGAGTTTGTGATCAATACGAGTCCGAGTTTAGGTGTTTAGGTTATTTTCAACACAAAAGGTGAGTGTGACTAAAACTGTTGGCTAATTTTGAGACTGTACATTCCTCCAGTATCCTTTGCTGGTTCTCATAGTTTATTTATTGATTGATTGATTGATTTAAAAGGGACAGTGCACATTAATGGACACATGAAGACAATTGTAAATGTGCTGAAGTTTGCACACAGCTAATTTCCATTCGTAGTCCCTCGGCAGGTACTTACAAGACAGAAACATATACTGTTATAATCCCTCACAACATTCAGATATTTCAGGTTCACACAACGGGTGCTCTGGTGCTTATCTATAAAGTGCAAGTGTGTAATAAAGTGCTTTTAGTATGTTTAAAGTGCTACTGTTTCTATATAAATATATAAATAGGTAATAAATAACAAGGTGCAGCAGGACATACATTCATTCTTTGGTAGTCATAATCCCATCCGCACATAGAGCCATTGTACTTTGAATATATTTTTTATTAAGTAGCAATTCAAATGTGCTCCTCAGAAACCATCTTACAACTTTTGAAAACCAAGACCATAGTCCTCTTGAGCCCTTGCATGGCGTACAGTGGTGCGTACAACACACACATATTTGAATATAATGAGTATTTTGTCAGTACTGAACAGTCTCTGCTCTTGCCTCCTTAGGGTTGGAGCTCTCCTTTTATAGCGGCGTGTATGGGACTTGCATTGGAGCGACTACGCACTTCGGAAGCTCTGCCAGGGGTTTGATTGGGATTTCGGGGATTGTTATAGGCGTCGGAGAAATCGTGGGTAAGTCCTGTTTGATTCGGTGCAGTTGATTCAGAGTCTGCAGTGAATCTTTAATGTGTTTTTTTTTTTATGTCAGGAGGAGGGTTGTTCGGGCTACTGTGCAAGAACAATCGCTTCCGCCGTACCTCAGTGGTCTTCCTGGGAATGGTGGTGCATTTTGTTGCATTTTATTTGATCTTCCTGAACATCCCGGCTGACGCTCCTGTAGTCTTTAAAACAACCACTCAAATGAGCCCCTATCTGTCTCCCAGGTACTGCGGTGATATGATTATTTCTTATAGGCCCTGTTGCATGATGTACTGAATAATAACATTTTGTTTTTATGTTTTTGTGACACTGTATGCATTTTTCATACACAGCGATAACCGGGTACTAAATATTTATAGTTTATATTCTATAACTTTTACTTTATGCTACTTTCACTTGCACTCAGGTAGAGTTGTTAAATGTGTACTTGAGCAGGATTTATGCTATGAAATAACAGATTTTTAAAAGAAAAAAGTCTTCCAGTCAATCCAAATGCTGGTATTTCAAAACAAATGTACATTTGCTCAGGAAAAATAAACAAATGAATGAATCATCATGTATTCAGTATAATATATAAACCATACATAGAGAGAGAGAAAAAACTCATTTTACTTAATTAATTAATAACTTACAATTACAACAAACATATAGACATGAGAAGCAATAGAAATTTTGTTTTTTGTAAGCACTTTCTTACTAAAAAATCATTTTTACTCAACTAAACGCATATATAATAATGCAATAACCCTATTCTTAAAAGTAGATTTTTGGGCTGAACAAATACACAACTATTATTATTAGTATTAGTATTATTATCATTATCATTATCATTATTATTATTATCATTATTATTATTATTATTATTATTATTATTATTATTATTATTATTATCATTATTATTATTATTATTATTATTATTATTTCTGACAAACTTTAGTATTAGATTTATATTTTAGACTTATATTTTAATGGTACAATTCTGTTCAAATTTTCAGATTTTTACTCAGTAACAATAAATCCTGCAGCCCTCGTGCACATGTGTAACTTCTCGATGTTATTTTCAGTCTGAATCATTTCCCTTTCCCCGGTTTAATGAGCTCATACTTTTGTTTCCCAGCGTGTCCATCGCTCTGCTCTGTAGCTTCCTCCTCGGACTCGGCGACAGCTGCTTTAATACGCAGCTCTACAGTATCTTAGGGCGAGTTTATGCCGAGCAGAGCACACCGGCCTTCGCCATCTTCAAGTTCATCCAGGTAAATCCCAAAGTGACAATAATATCACGCGAATGGCTGAATTTAAGGTGCACTGTGTAACATTTCTCGTGGAGCGTCCGCCACCTGCTTATCTCCATGGAAACAACGTGGATTAAACCTATTTTATCATGAGGGAGACAAGCATTACTGAGTGTTACAGTGTTATGCTACATTACAGTTCAGATCTGTGGAGAGTCGCCCCTATTCACAGGAGGGATAACTGTATTTTTGAGCAATAGAAAGTTGCACAGTGCACTTTTTAAGCTAAAAAAATGTTCAATCTCTTTTAAAACAGAAACAACAAGGTCAATATCTGGTTTCAAGATTTAATCGTTTTGTGTTGAGGCCAAATAATTAGCAAACCAAAAGAAGTAAAGTAGAAATGTGCAGACCAGTGAAATGATGTACTTAATTAAAGGCATATAGTGAAATTCATACATGAGTAATTCATTTAAAACTTTTATGAATGCATTTTTAATACTGAATATCCTTTCTCCTACTGCTGGCTCTGTAGCGATTGCATTGTGCAGTAAGTGTTTAGCCCAAGGACACAGTCAGCGCAGGCTTTGGGTCATTGTGGGACTTGAACCACAGTATATCCTCATAAAAAAGTGTATTGCATTATATAGTTTTTGTGATTCTCTATGTGTTTGGGGGTAAATGAACACCTTAGCATTTAGATTTTGTTCATTTTATTTTTATTTATAATGGACGCCGGGGACATTTTGGTGTGAACGTCACATGGATTTAACAGAATCACCTTTTTTGATGATCTCTGACAAGCTTCTAGAGTCGCCACAAAACGTTTTTAGACTCCTTTTTCATTTCATTTTTTAGTGCAGCCACAAACTAACTCCTATTGAGTTAATTTATGATCCTGGACATGATAGGACATGATATTACCCTATAATCCTCTTGTCCTATTTAGGCAATGTTACATATTCGCCCCATTAAGAGTCTGTCTCTAAACACTTAAAAGATCGACTGGTGAACGCAATGTCCTCTATAAAGGACACAAATGAAGGGGCCTCGGTCTCTGTCAATGATGTGTTGAAATGAATAGATGCATCTAATGACAAGCTACTTCGATGCGTTGAATATAGTGCAAATATAAGAGCTTTAGAATGGGAAATTTATTTAGTTTCACAAATCACACAAAAAATTCAATGCCGTCAATAAAGCTCCGCACCGATCCATGAGTTTCAGGGTGATGAATATTGAGCCGTAACAATTATCAAATATTATATCTACTGAATGGTGAAACTTGCTCAGAACTAGAGTTACGAAAACAGTGTGACTTCAGACATCTTTGAGACGCGTCTGGTTCAAGGGCAAAATAAGTCTCGAAAAGTGTTGATGAAATGAAAAGACACAATAGTTGCTAAGGCTCTGTGTCAGATCATATCAGTGGTTACATGAGGGGTCCTCTTCATTACTTTGTCAGCGCCGTAACTGGTGTGTGAAGAGTGAGAGAAGAGCCTGAGTCATAAACTGCTGAAAATATAAAGTAATGCTGATGATACAGTTAAAGATGCAGAAAACCTAAATCAAAATACAGCTCCAGACAGGTTTTCCTGACAAAAGCAGCTGATGGATAATACAATATATTTAAAGGCCCCACATTAAATTGTCTCTTGTGAGCTTTAAAGGTGCATTGCGCAACTTGGAGATGTTATTGCTATGCCTGGAATGTCCCATGGTATGACATTAAGCATCCATCTAGCATTTTTTTCATTATGGGAGTTTCTATTGCTCAAAAATACAATAATTTCTTCTGTGAATAGGGGCGACTCTCCACAGATCTGAATTGTAATGTAGTGAAGTGCTATAACCTGCTTGTCTCCCTTGTGATAGAAATATGTTTAACCCTCGAAGACCTACGACATCGTATACGACTCCGAGGAATATGTTTTCTATAACCGCGCAGAACTTTCTCACCGTAAAAGACAGAAACTTCCTTTTCCCCTCTGAAAGTGCAGACATAGAGGTTTCCGTACATTTCTGCGGCTTTATCCTACGTCACACTCACGCTGTGTGATGACGGGAGCAAAACGAGTGTCCAATAGGAACTTTGCTTTCCCCAAACTCATGCGCTCCGTCCATTTTGATCGAGCCAAACTTTGCCAAAGAGTGAAGTGAGTCAAGATGGTCGACTCCTCTGACTGTGTGTGTTTATAACTAGTGAAAAAGTCACTCTAAGTGGAGATAATTCTCACATACATGGAAAATTACGCATCTTGGTGTGTGTAATTGTGCATCCCTTTCTATTTTTATTTAAAGGTTTATTTCACTCAAAATGAACAAATACAAATGTAATAAACACCCTGGAAATGCAGAAGTGCTGTGGCTCTGGCCCTGGACCTGACAGGAGCTGTTTCCAGGACTGGACCAGAAAAGTAATGGAGTGATTAAACTTTTTTTTTGTTTTTAGGGCAATAAGGAGATTTTTAATTTACTTACAGACTTGATATTTTGCATTTTTGTAGCTGAGGCCCTAAATTAAGCATTTTTTATGTCCAAAAAGTTGTTTCTACATGTTTGCTGTGTGTTTTTTATAAAAGAGTGGGAATTTTTTTTCAGTTTTTTTTTTCCATCTCTATTTCTGGTCCTGTAGCTTTTATCATAGCCTCATGACACAACTACAGCAGCAGATTGTGAAATAACAGGCTGGACTGAACAAAAGGAGGCACTTCATTATAGGGTAAAAGGGGCAGTTTTAAAAGCAAAATGGAGAAAAAAAAAAATCCAGGCGAAGAGAAATGTACTAAAATTGCCCTTAGGTCTTCAGTAATAACATTTCCATGGGGACAAGCACGTAGTGGACCCTCCACCAGAAAAGTTACGCAGTGCACCTTTAAGCCATGTTAGAATGTTGTTACCTAATAAAAACATACCTGGAGTTGTGTTATGTTTGATTCACACATGCTTGAGTGTTATTAGTCTGTAAATATGCAGGATTTGTGTGTTAAACGTGTGAATGAAACGACTCCACTTATGTTTTTGACAAGGTAACAACATTATAACGTAGATTAGAAAATAGCGCATTATAAGACCTTCAAATCTATTACATTTCATATCACGTATTTTGTGTATTTGTCCAGTTTAAGCAGTAGAATTGAAGCAGGTTGTTCCATTTTCTGTATATTTTATGTAAGAGGAGTGTTGTAATGGGAAGATTATGTCATGCAGTCCTAATAATCTTGCCACCGCATCAGAAGCTCGTGGGGAGTTTGTGCCGCAAGATAAAACTGAAACAAGATTGTGCACACGTGTGGAAAATCGTCCCATGGGATTTTTTGGCTGAGTTACATCATTTTCAGAAGCCACATCCTTGTCAGTGCGTCCAGGGCAAAATAAAGTTAATCAGAAAGTGTGAGGCCAAAACTGTGAGCCCAATCATAGAATTTCTTTATTAGAAATTATGAAAAAATGTTGTGTTCTCTTGTGCCTTGTCCCGTCATCAAGCACAGATAGTAAGAATCAGTTGCATAAGAAAAGGCATCTGATCTAACCCCATGGATAATCAATACACAATAAATGTTCCTAGACAGATTATCACGCGTTATGAAGTGGAAGATCAGATTCTTAACCTTGGGTTTGACTGTTGAAATGTCATATAAACCATTACATCAGATTGGAGTATTGTGATTTCCCATTGTTCTCACCTTTACATGTTTTGACGAGAAAAAATATGCAAAAAAGGGCGAACTAATGTGGCAATGACAACTTAAAAATACGTTGATTTGTTTATTTTTATGATCAGATCTCTAGAATCTCGAACCAGATCTAATTATTGGGTTATCTGATAGTCACTTTTTCTTTACGGGCCATGCAAATGTAACCACCGTAAACCGAAGATAACAGTTTAAATAATGGTTTTTGTGTCTGAATCTTGTGCGTTCACAGTCTGTTTTCGCGGCCGTGGCGTTCTTCTACAGCGGGCACCTCCTGCTCATGTGGCAGCTCCTGGTCATGGTGGTCCTGGGCTTCTCTGGGACCCTGTGTTTCTTTGTGGTGGAGAGGATGCAGAACTTCACCGCAGATTTACAGGAGTATTAACACTTATACTTACTTATACGTATCACAGTGCCATAGGACAACCCGACCTGCTGATGCTGTACTTTTTTATAACTTTATAACGTGTTGTTTTATATCAATCAGGGCATAATATTGTAGCAAAAGAAGCTAAAAGAAAATATGCTGTGTAAATTTGATTGGAGCTATGACGTGACTACTGACCATAAATTAATATTAAAAATGTATCACAAAGATGCTGCAGCCACTAGCAACTTTTGTAGTAAAGCTTCAGCCGCCTACTTGTTTCCATGGAGATGTTTTTACATTGCCTGTAATGTTCCACAGTATGGCAGAGGTGACCATACTGACTGTTAAAAAAATAAAATAAAAATGTATCTGAAAATGTATGTATATATTTTTGAGCAGTGAAAGCATCTATTATTAAATAGTTTCATACTATGGACAGTAGCATCTCCATGGTGAAGAACCGTCCATGCACCAGAAAAGTTAGATACTACAATTTTTAGATCTATTTCAGAAACATTATGGCAGCATTTCCATTATACACATTATCAGTTTTTATATGTGGTGCCTTAAACCTCTTATTATCAGATTTTCTTCATTAAATTTTTCAGAAAAATGAATGAAAAGTAGAAACTCCTTCCCACTGTTAAATCAAATATTTGGACGGTCATAATCCTATGCTGGATTAGTGTAAAGATTCACTCTATAGCCTAGTTTATACCTTGAATAGAGTGATTTATTTAAGTATTAATCACTGTTGAAGTTCTTGTATTTGCACTACAACAGACAGTGTTCTTATCAAAACAGCACATGTTCTTTTTCTTACTATTATCTGCTCATTTAAGGTTTAGTGCATAATAATAATACAAGATAATAACTCTGTGTCACTCATTAACCTTCAGGAAACTAAAATAATCTCTGTTTTTATGCATAATTTGAAGCAATCTTCTCTTCATTAATAAAACCAGCTTTTAAATCGCACATTGTTGCTGGGGATGGGGAAACAAATTTACTCTGCATGTGCTCTGAAAATTGTTGTACTTTTTTGCCTCTTCAGAAAGCACCTCTTATGTAAAATGACATGTCAATCACTATTGTGCTTATCCCGGCTTGTTTCTATTATATGCTATTTAAGAGAAATGTCAGGTCTTGATTTTTAAAACAGTGCGAAAACAGCATGGGAAGACAGTACTTACTGCGCAGTCACCAGATTTATGCAAAAATCCACTCTGTCATTAATCAAAAGTGGAGCTCTGGTTGGGAAAGAAAAGGTTATAGGCCCACGGGTACCACATTACTTCACTGGTAATTGAATATTGATCACATTATAATGAGAGTAAGCACTTTTGCCTGATCTTAAGTCAATTGTGCCACTTAAATGACAAACAAAGCACTGATCGGCAAATTGGAGAACGCAGCATTAACTCAGCATTATAGTCTACCAGCTTTCATAAGGGTCACACTGCTGGAAAAGCAAGACAAAACTAAAGGCAGCGCCGTCCAAATCTACAGGGACAATATGTACTTTTACTTTATATGAAACGCTGCAGTTTAGTGAGTAGTTTTGAGAACTTGAGAGAGACTGAGTCATAAAAGTAGGGATAGTCAGTGTAGCTGGTGTAGTTAGAGATACGGCTAAAAAGTGTTGACATAATTCATATATTGGGTCATATTCTGGATCCTTTTGATAGAAATAATCCAAACTATAATTTGTTAGTAATGTGTTCATGAGATCTTACAAATTACTTGGTTGAAATGATCCTACAAATGTAAATAGACACTAACACAAGCACAAAAAAGAACAACATACTGTAAGATCAACTCTGTTCGTAGCTCAGTGACGATGTTAAAAGCAATATACTATTCACTTTGCATATAACGTTTTGTGACGTTACAATGTTGTTTCGCCATCAAAACCATACATGGAGCTGTGTTTTGTTTCTTTCGCACATGTTTAACACAAATCCTGGATATTTAATTATATCCTGCAGTGCGAAGTGAGTTCTTCCCTCAAACAAACCACTCTCCAAAGCTCAGTACATGCGATACAGGAAGTGCTCCGTTGTGTTTTTAAACTCCATACACCTTCGCTTGAATCATTTGGATGATTTCAGCCCTGGGATTGCGCCTCTTTACTGAACTAAACATAAGAGGTAGCTGCTAATTTGGAAACTACACTGCACAGAGCATATTGAGCTTTGGAGGCGTAGATTAACTTGATAAGATAAACATAAAATATCACTCAAAAACGTGTGAATGAAACAAAACTCAACTCCACGTATGTTTTCGATGAGGTAACAACATTATAACATGATTAAACATTCACAAAGATCCATTTTGTGTAATACAGGACCTTTCAGTGATGCTATTTTGAAATAATTACTTTTTCCAGTAGCTACTTCTTCTTTCACTCTGTAATAGTCTGCAGCTAAATTACAGTAATACATTTCTCCAGGCTGAATTCACTTGCACAACCTTTCCCTTAGTAAGTGCACTGTGCTCAGAGTTGGTTCTCTTCTGGGCCACAGAAACTCCAGCTCCGCTAACTCTCCATTCTTGTTACATCTTTAACACAATTACACCAGGCCTCCTTTTTCTATGTTTATTTCCCTTAACACCGATTTAAACTTGCAGGAAATTTGGCTGAAGAGCTGATCAAAAATAATGTGTATGGTAATTGTGTTACATTGCCAAAATACTTGCCAATTAGTGCACTTGATTGGAAAACGACCAGTGGGAGAAAGGAGTGCGGTTTGACTATAGTCAGACAGGAAACAATGACATGCTATTGTGGAATAACCCCATCAAAGTGCACATGACGGGATTTTTAGGATTCTTTAATTTTGACTTCATTTGGTGGGATAAAACCTGTTTTTTTACACCAATCAAGTGTCAGTTTGTGGGAAAAAAGTTGAAAAATATGATGAGAGATCTATTCTAGTGAATTCAATACACACTAGGAAGAATTCTATCCAAAAATTCTGCACAATTTACAAAAGAAACACATTTTTCAGATACTTTAACTGATTTGAATTTCAGCAAAATAAAGCCGTTTCCTTATTTTTATTTGTCAAATCATAATCTTTGTTTACATTAGAGGAGTTTTGTTCTACTGTACACATCATATTTGCCCGGTAACAGTTACGAAATTAGTGTGATTTCCAACCGAGTAGTAAAATTTGAAATCTAAAAAAATGACCAAAATAGGGGACAAAATGTTTTTCAAATCAACCATTACCAACAGTTGAATGGTGGGAAATAATTTCTGCAGTTTGACTTGGATTGTTAATGAGCTTGGCTTGTTTGTTGGGGCTCATTTGTTATCTTACATGTCATACCTGAAGTTCTCAAGGAGATTAAATGTGAAAAATGTCCGATTTTTACTGGAACTTAAAGACTAGAAGTATCTTTGATGTCAAGTATTTCAAGTAGCTGGAATGTGGAGAATAGCTTTTGCTGTCGACCTTTTGTTGTATTCTAGAGAAGAATCAACTCAACTAATTACCGAGCTCGGTGTGCTCATTGTTCACTTGATACGTGAACAAAGGAAAAACTGTATTTCAAGGATTTAAATTTTCAAACCAAAACGCACAAAAAAGTACTTTTAACTGTTGACATAAAGGGATTTCTAATTTCAAACCAACTCAAGGACAAATTATATGACGCACAAAATCTAGTACAAGTCTTACCTTCAGCAATTACAGTGGAAAAACTACTCCTCAAATAGAAGTAAAGCGGTTTGACAAATACTGATAATTGCATTTTTTAAGAAGTTACCCAAATGTACTTGAGTAAAAGTCGTGTAGTCAAGAAGAGAGGCTTGATTTTCGGCTTTCACTTTTAAAGCTGTTGTTATTCAGTCTAGATTCAGTCTAAAAGAACATCGTGTTTCATATTTGTATTCCACTTTAAAAGGTCCTATATTATGCTAAATAGACTCCTGTGAGTTTTAAGACGTGTTAGAAAGTTGTCACTTCATCAAAAACATACCTGGAGCTGTGTTTTCTTTTATTCACTCATGTTTGAGTAATTCTGTCTAAATCTCCAAAACTCAAAATGCTCTGTTCCACCTTGTGATGTCATGAAGCGTTTAGGGTAACAGCTCCTTTTACAGTTTGTTCAGTAGAGATTGGAAATTACATAGATTAAATTATCCAAATGATCCTAATGAAGGTGTGTGGAGTTTAAAAACACAGTGGAGCACTTCCTGTATGGCCACATGACATCACGAGGAGTGTTTGCAGTTTGAGAGAAGAAATACGTGAGATTTGTTTGTTAAACGTGTGAATGAAACAAAACAGAAAATGTTTTGATACAAGAGAACAACATGATAACATAGATGAGAAAACTGCATAATACATAATCTTGTAACTGATTGCAAATGTCAAATTCAAATGTATTTACCCGTGTATGAGAGCATCAGTAAATGCAGAAACATTTAGATTTTTCCCTTTTTATTATCAGAAAAGTTCACATCTAAGACTTAAGTCCACCAGAAGCTGACGGAAAAGCTGAGTTCCAGGGAGCGGACGTAGTGCCAGTGTTGAACGGGGATGAACAGCACGTCTCCAGGTCGGAGCACACATTCGAGATACGGCGCCTGGGTAAACTCAGGGAACCGCTCCATATCTGGGTTTTCCACATCCACCTGCGGCAAAAGGGAGGCACAAAATTGGAAATACTGCATTCATTTCTGCGGTCTGACGCATATTATCTCTAAGCAGTGTCAATCCCACCTGACTGGTATTGTAGAGCAGAGATGATTGATGAGGGTAGAGCTTGTCTGTGTGCTCTGGGGAGTAAAGGCGAATGTATTTGCTCCCCACAACCTGGAGATGTAGAGATGCTCAAAGTCCCCCGTGATAAATACAAACCCAATGACATGACGAGTCTATGCCATGAACTAGAATTATATTTAGAGCTAAAGTACAGTGACAATCCATCCAAGCAAAAAGAGACATTGTTTGATTTGATTTTTCTCAAACTAATTACGTTTGATTAGTCCCAGGCACAGATGTTGGGGTATTAACACAACAGCTGTTTAGTCCTGTTTTGACGACTACAGATATGCCTTTTTATTGTCCAATTATGAGCAGCTTTATGAAAGAATGAAACAGAATAGCACTGAAAGAATGCCATGTCCAAACAGAGATGTTTAGTGATAATTAAAAAAAAAAATGAAAATAAATATTGTCACCAAAACATGATTTTGAATGGAGAGATCCAAGTATCCGTGTTTGAAACTATTTAGAAACTTGGACCTGACTTAGCAGCCGTGTAGTTAACTGTTTACTATGGAGCTCATTACTACAAAAAGTCACATTCATAGGACAGACATGAACTTTTCCTGAATCAGAGTAACTATAAGTCCACATAAACGCCCATGGATCACTATGGAATATACCCGGACAACAGAGGGATTACACAGACAACAATATAAAAAGGAAGGTAAAGAAAGTACTATGATTTATTAGAATAAGAATAAAAATCACAGTTTTTAATTATCGTGGTATTAGAATTGGTATTGAATACATAACTGAGCATGAAATTTATGTACTGTGACAACTCTAATCATTTATTACTGTGAGAAAAAAAAAGATGGACATTTTGCAGCTCAGTAAGTGCTTTTTATCCCTTATCCTTTATCTAAGGCTTTGCAGGTTTAGTTTGTGTGTATTTTTGTGCATCGACAAACCATAGGGCGTATATAACTCTCCTTTGATTTACTCAGTGTGTCACTATGGGTTTCAAAGTGCTAAAAAAAATAACTGCTGCCTTAGTAATCCTCAATAAAAAAACAAAATATGATCTTGAATTGAAAAGTATGGACTGAAAACCGTGAATGCAATTTTCAGTGTATAATATAAGCGAGCTGTGACGTCACCTGTGCGAGGAGGTTCTGCTGGGGGTCCTGGTGAAGGGGGGACACTGTACCTCCGGGTCCAAACCAGGCGTTCACCGTGATGTGCTCCTCCTCCGTGTCGCCCAGGCAACAGTAATCAGGGATGCGGATATCCTCCTTCAGCTCCGGTATCTGAGGAGACATGAGGCCGATCTGTCACGGGGCCATTTTAGAGTCAACTCGCAAACTCAATTCAATAACAGCACCGTATTAATCACCATTTCACAGGGGTGTACCCATAACTGACAGCAGTAAATTGGGATAACCACACACACATACACACACACACACATAATCAGGGCTGGGCAATATGGCAAAATAAATTAATCAGAATTTTAACACATATTGAGAAATTTTGATTTTCTATTCAAATGCAAATACATCATTTTCAATTAGAAGGTTCATAAAAAAACTTTTAAATAAAACTGAGCTAAAACAACAAATTAATTCTTTCCAGTTCAGTCCCTTGTAACTCACAAAATTATCAAAATCATTCAACCAAGTGTGAACTCTGCTCCAAACCGCATGATTCTACTGACAGAGGATTGCCTGTGTAGACCAAAAAAGAAAAAAAAAAGCATATTTGACACAATTTGATCTTGATCTGAAAAAAAGCAAAGCATAGTTTTAGTGTAAGTATAATGTTTGCGATCGTTAAGTTTGATTTTAGCATGCATTTAGCAAGTTTACTTTTTTAAATCATTAATTCTTTAACTGAAAAATGGGAGAAATGTGTGTGTACAAAGCCAAGCTGCAAATAGAATGTCCTACATAGAAAAAATATTGGGTACAAAGTGCTATAAATAAAGATTAGAATCCTTTATTGGTTAATAACCTGGTTGTTAGCCTGTTTCTATTCAATCTCACTACATTTATTGAAATGTATATCCACTATTGGCCTTTTATATACGCCCATGAGAAGCAGAATGAGGACACCAGTATTTACCTATAAGTTGTGTATTGAAAAAATGTTGATATAAAAATGTCTAATGTCTCTTTGATCCAATAGAGACCAAAGTGAGGCTTGTTATATCGCAAAAATCTGTGCACCTGGAAAAAACTACAGTATCCACAATCTGTACCGTACCTGAAGCATCCATGAATGTTTTTCAACAAAATCAGGTATAAAATATGGCTCCTCTGTCTTCAAAAAGCCATTTGAGGTTTTCTGCTTGATATATCTATTCTAGTGGAAAAACATAAAGCAGTCCGTAGTCTATAATACACAGCTCTAACTTTTCTACTTTGACAAGGTGCCCTTTCTCATAAAGTTCAGCGCAGACAATGTATCGACTGGGAGGGTAAAATTAGGACAAAAAGTCAATGTTGTTGAGAGAAATGTATTGTAAGGATGACAGCTGGCAGAGGGAGAAACTCATTCCTCACAGGGGCAAAAATATCAACGGGAGATACATTTCAGATTATTACGCAGATTATTTGTTGACTTTTTGTTGAAGTAAATATTTAAAAAGCATTGGCTGTGACGCGCTGGGGGAATGCGAGGGTTTCATATATATTTTACACGGAATAGGATCAAACGAATGGGAATTTTACCTGATCAAAAAGCTGGTGCTGAGCGAGATAACCCACGCCCTTCCCTTGATTCTGGAGGAAAAAACGTAAACAGTCTAAGTATTTTTAAAGTCAATATGAGCTTTAACCAAAAACAAGCACTTACTTTGTTTAAAATGAACTTATCGATGAATTCATTGACTGTGGTAAGAGTCTGAGACCACTCCTCATCTGTGTATCGAGATCCCACCTCAATGGGAACAGTTCGGCAGCCGGCAACACTGCGCAGGTACTCTATGCTATACGAAAAATAAATAAACAACTGTAAATTTTAATTTTGTGGTAGCACCTCTGGCTTTAACATAATAACGGGGTCTGTGCCATTCTTCTGTTTTAAAGGGCCCATATTAAGCTATTTTCTAATCTATGTTATAATGTCGTTTTCTCATCATAAACATACCTGGATTTGTGTTTTGTTTCATTCACATTCACGTCCAACACACCAATCCTGCAGATTTAGGCTGAGTTCTTCTCTCAAACAGAAAACACTCCACCTTGTGATGTCATGTGGTAACACAAGAAGTGCTCCACTGTGTTTTTAAACTCCGTACACCTTCACTAGAATCATTTGGATAATTTCTGCCCTGGAATTGCCAATTTCTACTGAACAAAAGGTAAGATGTAGCTGTAACCTTGAAAACTACCGTTTCATGGCATCACAAGAAAGAACGGAGCATTTTGAGCTTTGGAGATGTAGACAGACTAATAATAAGGGGTTATTCAAACATGTGTGAATGAGAAAAAACCACCAATCCGGGTGTGTTTTTGATGAGGTAACAACATTCTAATGTGACTTTAAGACCACAAGTCAATTTGGTGTAATACAGGACCATTAAAATATATAATAGAATATATCTGTGTGACTAATTATGTGCTTTAATTAGATCGCAGTAAGTGGTAAATGAGAAAACGCCACATAAGTAATTAGATTATTTAATCATCAGGATAAAAGTTTCACAACCTTTCTTTAAGATTCTTGAAATATTGACCAAACCTCAACACATTTACGTCAATCACACAATTTAAACTGGTGAAACTGTTATTTTAAATTAAATTACAATTAAAAAAACATTCACCACTGACAAATTGCACTGCTCCATGATCTAGAAATTTTAATTAGTTCCTTTTAATTACACAATATTTTGCACTAGCACCTCATATAACCCCAAGGCTACTGGATCTATTTACATAAAAAATACAATGGAATAAATAAGGTGCATTTGTGAGGCTGCTCTGTACCGGCAGGCCCATAGTGAGGAAGGCTGAGCTTATGTCAGGTGTCAGAATCAATAGACAGTTGTCAAGAAGCCGTGGGGACAGAGGGGGGAATCCCTGGACAGGCAGCTGGACTCATGCACATGCAACTTTTCTAGTGGAGGTCAGGGTGTGCAATCTGTCTCTGTGTTTGTTCGCTTTTCCCTCCAATGTTCATCAAAATGACATCAAAATTATCGATATCCATGGAAAACAAGCTACCAGGGCAAGTTGGTCAAGTCTCGAGAGAGGTGACCCTGCTCCCGTAATCAACTAAATGTTAAATAGCTATGTGTAACGCTATACTGTGGAACAATGGCGGACCCCTCTCCAGAAAAAAGTTACACAGAGAACCTTAAAAATAAACTATGCCACAAAATGAGCTTGTGCGTCGTGCCCTTTCCAAAAAGCAATAACAATACAATGAGCTAATATATGGTGCATTACCGATAGCGTGTGGTTGGTGAACGTTGGCCAATCAGATCAGAGCGAGTTAGGGTAAAGGAAGGCCAGCAGCACAAATGGCCTGCTTCAAATGGGAGTCTGAAATGAGCTGCTGCTTAACAGGCTAGTATGAAATAAACAAGCTTTTTGAAATGTAAATCATGCATTGCTATTCGAGAAGAGGGGCAGAATAAATATATGAACCTTGAATTGGGCATAATAGGGTAGTCCTTCAATATGCTAGGCAACAGAAAGAACAAAATAAGCTTTGTACGAATAATAATTAAAAACAGGAAGTCGAACAAAAGAGTGTATAGTGATTGTAATAGTAGTGTGAATATGCTCGATGGATTTGGCAAAGCATAAAAAGGTAAAATCCAGAAAATACACACCTCCAGGGATGGTCATTAAGTGCGGGCCAGTGGTCAATAGTCCCCTCCAAAATAACAGGTTTTAGTGGGAGGAGGTAGTCGGACTTAAAGCTCTCCAGCGAAGGACACTTTAGCCGGGGAATTGCCAAGTCGTCTTTGATCACAGGAACGCGTGGGCACCGTGGCAACTCAATCTTCAGTCTCTGTTAATGATGCCAACACAACAAATGCTGGTTAAAGCGTGGCCAAAATTTTAAGCTGAGGCATGGACAACAACAAGGGAATTATATCTAGGCTTTTTGGGTTTGTTTTGATACTCTTAACACTAAACCCTTAATTTTGGTGACACTGAAAAAGCCACAAGTGGTATTTGAGTGGTTTTCATTTGGCCTGATATTTGATTAAATCTGATGAGATAAAGGGCAGAAGAGGACATGCCTCTCTGTCACTGAAAGAGCAGCTAATGCTCTTGGCGAACAGCACAGCTCTGATAAACTGGTAAAAAAAGGGGGGAGTGACAGGTCATGACATGCACTGCTCAGTAAGATCTTTTTAGAGAACAAACAATATTGTCACAATATTGACTGCTGAATGGATTTAATTTGATTTGGTGCTTGTTCACCCACAGAGAATTGAAGGCAGGGGGTTGTGAATATTCATATAATGAGTTGATAATTAGTCATAAGGCTACAACTTTAAACTATTAGACTATTAATAACGTTTCCATTTGTACATTTGTCTTTGAATACCGTAGCCTGTTGGTTCAGGTAAGGTAATTCACTAAATAAAATCAGGCTTAATTTCAAATTTATGATGATACAACATTGAGACTTACATTTTCCAAAACCTGTGACAGTCAAGGTTATGCTAATTGTTATTTATTGTTTTACCCTTTAAGCCTCAAAGTAAAAAGTATTCCTATTAGGGAAGAAATGTCTTCTGTGCCTTTTAATTTTTTGTAAAAGGTTCTAAATAGGCCAACTGGCTTCCGAATATATTGAGTGGAAAATAAACTAATTTGAAAATTAGTCCCCAGAGGTGCAAGTACATGGCCCTAATGTACCTGTGAAAATATTCCTGTTATTTCTGTAGTAGATAAAATGCTAAATGTTGTGATAAGTTACTTCTGTGTCTGTGTACTCATTAAGCAATTTTTAATAAACCACAAACCTTGGCCTTAACCTGCTCATCTTCACCCTCTTCTGTGGCGTTTCTCCTCACTTCATTTTGCAGTATTTTGACAATACTTTGAAGTATATCATTCATTATAGCTGCTCCCATTAGTAGACCCATGTCACAAGTCTTGATTGACTGCTGCAGCTCATTTTGTTTTGGATATTTCCAGCACAAAGCGGCCACTTTGAACAGACAACCATAGGAATACACACGTCTCCACTCTTTGTCAACATCTCTCCATGTCCCAGTGTTGAGTTTCTCCCAGGAAAAGTCCAAAATGATCTGTGCCGTGAGCAAGAGGGGGTCACTCACAATGTCATTGTACAGCTGCTGCCTGGACCGTGTAAGCATTTCCACAACACTTGAGTCCACTTTGTCAGAGAAATGCAGGAGAAACTCATCCTCATTAGGAGGCAGGACGCCAGCAAGTTTTGACCACAACACCGTCATTGACGAGAAGGTCTCTATTAATCTGCAAGACAGAGAGTGAAGGTGAAGGAGGACACCTCTTCAGCACACTGACACTATGATAAAGCACTTTAATTTTCTGCTAAATTTACTTCAAGATAGTTTAGGAGCTCACTGGTAAATAGATTACAAGGACACCAATGTTATAATTTGCTAAAACTGCCACTCGTTTGCTAGACATAAACAGGACATTTCTTTTTTTTTTTACACACTAGAGACAGGCTCACTGCAGCAGAGAGAAACAGATGTACACACCTAATTTCCAAACTGGCACCAGTGGAAGGCAGGTGAGGACGAGGAGAGCCAAAGCAGCGAGCGTGACACATGCACAATGACGCCACTTTGTCACAGAGTTGGTGCAGGCGCCAAAAGTGTTTCTGAATGTAACTCAGTCCATCCGTGCTCTGGAAGCTATCTGCCACCAGCGGCTGCCAGGGAGAGCAGCGGGCCAACTTTACGCACCTGACACATTTGGGCGCATAAACACATCTTATGAGCTGTGAAGGATTCAGCGCACATGTGAAAGGCTCAGGCTGAAATCTGTAACAAGGCAGTGCAATCACACTCAGAAGGAACATTTAACTACTGCACAGTTACAGTCACATTATCTAAATATATGGACTCTTGTTTACAGCATATGACATAGCTACATTAAGTTAAACTAGGACATTATACGACAAATTTCGCTGTAACATTTCCATATCTTTATGGTCAAAATAATCTTAGAAATGCTTATATTTATATATATATATTTATTTATTTTCAGCTGTCACTCAAATTGTAGTTTACACTAAATGAATCACACATGAATAGACATGAAAATCTGAAATCTGCA
This sequence comes from Odontamblyopus lacepedii, assembly GCA_034769755.1. Taxonomy (NCBI): domain Eukaryota; kingdom Metazoa; phylum Chordata; class Actinopteri; order Gobiiformes; family Gobiidae; genus Odontamblyopus; species Odontamblyopus lacepedii. The sequence goes on along the minus strand of CM068351.1, from coordinate 35,823,374 downwards.
AGTTAAATTACTTTACAAACTACTATTAATTGCTGATATAAATAAAATCCTTAGGTGTCTCAACAATAATTACAATGCAACATTGCACATTTAAACTGTTTTTTTTAATTTAAATGTCTTACAATTATTTTAGCGAATTGACACCCACAGCTTCATCAAATGTGCAACTACAAAAACAGAATATGTAAATCGCGTTACTTACGATACATTAACAGTAGTAAAATCTGTCAAATATCACCAGTGTTCTGCAGGCATGTTGCTACCAAACATTAGCCGCGTGTCACTGATATAAGTCCGGGTAGGAACATTGTCAACAAAACATTGGTTCCGCATTTTCTAGAAAGTGTCGAAATTCCCTTTTCCCACTCAAAATCTAGATTACAGTTTGATGCATGCTTACGTCGCTGTCTCGTTGTTTACGATAGTATGAATGGATGATTTAATTTATAACATCCCTTAAAGGTAAGTATCTAATCTATGTACCACGAGTATTTTCGAATGAAAGTGTTAAAAAGTGTTAAAATCCTTGCATACGGTATTTCTTTTAAAGGTTTAGCAACATTTTTAGCACAGTGCAGTCTTCCCATTCTGAACATGATGCATTTTCTAAATTCTGTCCTAACTGTCGAACTGCACCTGACCTACTCTTCCTACTATATTGCCAAGTTTCAGCCTCTTTCCAATGAGATTTTTTTTAGGTAAGAAACACGTGTTTGATATTTCGCTCCAATTTTATTTTGTTCAAATTGTATGCAAATATTAGACATCTGACTAAAAAAAAAAACTACGTACCGGTCTAGTCATGCAAAGCTAAACCAATAATTGCCTATTTAGTTTGACTTTTATTGCTTTTATTTTAACACATCCAATTTTGAACAAACATAGAAAACCTGCAGAGCATTTATTAAAACATGGTGTCTTTCTAATGTCAAATACTGTGTGGAATTCAAATAATGTCAGCAAAAATCTCAGCGCTTTTCCCATATGTAAAATAGAGACCACAAGGGATTATTTATTTCTACTGTGCAGCAAAAGTCTCCAGTAGAACATGGAGTAAGAAAAATTAGTTATAGAGTGAAAGTGTTGTGTCTCCCAGAGCATAGAGCTCAGCTCAGCAAGGATTTTAATAAAACAAACCTTTATGGATTAGAGAATGCAACAAAAATGCTGGAAAGAAAAGCAAGGGTTTGAGAGTGGATGTTCAGGCCCCAGTGGGTAATATCTAGCGTAAGAAAGGTGTGTTGGCTTTGTGGTATTTCTCCTTTTTAACTCGGTAGTACACAATGGAAAGTGTGTGCTTATTGGTTGCTATGGTATTTATTTCATTTATTTCCGTGCACTAAAGTCAAACATTTGGCCATTATTAGTTGTAAGGTTTCAGACTACAAATCTGCAGAAATCTTAGTTTAATTGCGGATTAATTTGCAAATTTGTGCGCACTGTTTTTCAGACTTCTGGTTCTTCCTGTCCTCTTGCATTCATCCCCATCTGTTCTGTTCTCCCCTGTGCTTGGCTCTCGGTCCACTCAGCTTCAGCAAACAGCACTAGAGGCAATGGTGAGTCTTTGTCATTATATTTGGAAAACAGGATCTGTGTAGAACTGACACAGAGTTGTTATTAGGGGTTGGAGACAAAACTGACAAAAGTGAATATCTGTATATCTTTTTGGACTATCCTGATTACAATATTCAGATAATGCTATGGCAGTCCTTCCCTCATTTAAGTTAATAATTTCCATCAAGTAATTGTGGTTTTGTTCAGCTATTTTTTCAACCTTATTTAATAGTTTAATTAACAATTGCAACACCCATTTTTTTGATATATCTCCCACCTTTAGTAATGTGCTTACACTGGCATAACGCCGCCATTTCAGTTTGCGAGTAATATTCAAGTAGGGCTGCAACAACTAATCGATTAAATCGATTAAAATCGACTATTAAAATAGTTGGCAACTAATTTAGTAATCGATTAGTTGACTAGTTCACGTGACAAAGTCCAAGCGGGAGAATCGGGGGAAAAAAAAAGAGGACACTTGAGAAATGAACGCAGGCAGTAGTGTGGACTCTCCTGCTGAAAATGTTAGCACAAACACAGACGACCCAAGTCCTCAAAAGTTTGGGAGCATTTTACATTAACACCGTCAAAAACAGTGTTAGGTGCAAAATGTGCACAGCTGATCTGGCATGGCAGCACAACATCACTGCGTGAGCATCTGAAGAGGAAGCATGTTGGAGCCATGGGTGAAGGAGATTCACGGTAAGTTCATGTTAAGATATTACGGATTCATCTAAGAAACTATTTGTTTTTAACTTGGCCGGAGATGTGTTAGCTTTGAAATCTATCATAAACTGTAGATAGTGCTTTTATACCTACGCTGAGAACCATTCTCCAGAAATTAAACCGAGGGGCAACGTCTTTTTTAAACCGATACATGAAAGCCACCAGAGTACATCGGTCTCTCTCCTTTAAAATCAGTAGGACTCTGGTGAGATTTCACCAACATATTGGCAACCTTTTTTTGACATGAAAAGTAGTTGGGTTGCATTACTGGTACAAGTTAATAGGAACGTTTTAATCACAACGTATTGTTTGACACTATACAAGTTAAACCGAAGTTGCTTGGTGTTAGCTAGTTAGCACATATTAGCCGCGATTGCATTGGAACAATGTGTTTCTAAGCCAATATTAGCTAGTCCAGTTAAAACCACTTGCCACCCACCCGCCCGCCGGCGGGCGATTTCACAACATTAAAAAGTCAAGCCAGATATTCACCGTACCTATTTTTCCGGCCGTGGCTATTGTTACGTGACCGTAATGAACTGCCGGAAGGATATTCTTACGTGACTTCCGCTCGGGCATGCGTGACTTCTGCTCGGGCATTATTTTCACTGAGTCTGCTGCTAAATTTTATTTTTATACTGGTAATATATTCTTTTTTCTGAGTTGTGGGAAGGACTCCATGGCATATTGTTAAAAGGTCATGAATGTTTTATTAAAAATGCCAAAAATTAAATGTTTTGTTTCTTTCTTTTTATCCAATTAATAATCGATTAGTTGAAAAAATAATCGCCAGATTAATCGATTATGAAAATAATCGTTAGTTGCAGCCCTATATTCAAGTTTGCAATGGCTGCTTTGATTACAATTATCTTTGTAGCCCCAGTGGTTCATAGTATATCTTGTTGCTTCTATGTATTGTATATGCCTTTCCCTGTTCTGGAGTCCTTGTAGTCAATATAGATATGGTCTACTCCTCTGACCTCTGTATTGGAGAACAGAATGGTGAGTGAGGTGTGTTCATTATCGATGGGAGGCTTTGTTTGTATGTAGGGCCGGTGCTGGAGAGGTGGTCCCAGCTGTACAGGCCTGATGTATTATGTATTGTGTTTCTGACTGTGTAAGACAGCGCCAGGCCACACTGAGGGTCAGAGGTTCATAACACTGTGTATGTGCCGGGGTCGTGACGTCTGCCTGTTCTGTGGGCCTGGGGCCTGCATCTCTAAGGACCTTGTTAGTTTGTCGCTCAGGAATTGGTCAAACTTTACTCTGACAGATGAATAATTTATAATCTTCTCTTTTATCTGTTTTTATGTTTCTTTTATGTTTCTTTCTTTGTCTTGTGTTCTACATTTTAAAATACATTTATGGATATGGTTTAGGCATTATTTTATTGGATATTTTGAAACTGTCTGACACCAAACTGCAACGGGTTTCCTGTCACTCTTTTGTAAGAAATTTGTATATCTGTGTTTAGTGAGAAAATCATAACGTTTTGGGAGAAAAAATTCCACTGAATAGAACATGACTGATAATTAATGGCTCACAATGTGGCAATTTAATCTAATAAGCAAATTATTAAGTTTTATAAGTAGTTATAAGTTTTAGTAGGAAGCATATAAGTTTTAGTATATTAGTATATAGTGAAAAACTTAATTGAAAGTTTCATGTTAAGAACATATAAGGCTGAATGTAAATTGTGTATTTTTTCAGTTTATGTTTGAACCTGAACTCCTCTCAGTGTTACAAAACATCACAGCAGCATACACATGGCCGCTCCAGGTCGACATTGAAATGAACGGCCCGGGCAGCCGCATGGGAGACTGCAGGAGGGTTGTAATAGCTGCCATTAAGCTGTAGGTTCAGCTGAAATAAAGCCTGGGAACAGGACTCCAGTGGTGTTGCCATGGATTACAATCTAATTAAGCACTGTTTAGCTCAAGACAAAATGGCAGTGGTCACCTGTTGACTCATGTTATGAAGGTATTGTCTTTGTCGTAAAGAGCTGCCATCAGTGGAGAGAGGCACATGACCTGAGTTTGACTCCTGTAAATGCAGCTTCATTAGAGGACACATTATTTCATAAAGCACTGGTGTATTAATACGTATTTTGGACTTGAAGGTCACCTCATTTTAAACAGTTTTCTCTTCCCCTGTGGTGTGTTGTCACCCAAAATGCACTGTCACATTATCCTTGGGTAATTTACACATACATAAAAGCCAATGGAGGTTAAGGGTTGCTTTGTTCCTTACTACCCTTGGTAATGGATATTTGGAGATACCCTGAAGAGGTAACAAATGAGAGTGTAAAGTTAAATGTCCTGTGAAATCATCAGGAGATCAGAACAAGCTTCTGTTAGTGCCTGTGGGAGCCTTCTGCAGACAATTATCTGGACAGTCTTAAAGCTCAGAGGTCAGTGCTGAGAGGTGCACTTTACACATGTTGAGGTGGGGAGACTGGAGCGGTCCCTTGGGTGCTGCTGCTGAGCCTTCAGTCTGTGGGCTGAGCCCTGTTGCACATAAATGGTGTTAGTGCAAAGCCAGGCTGGCTCCCAGCAGGTGCTGCTGCAGTGGTTTAATGTAGGACAGAGCGTGCGGCGGTCCGTCAAAAACACTTTGGATCAGATGAATGCAGCCAGGTGTGGCCCACAGGCGCGCTCAGGTGACACCTGCTCCTGCCTTTAATTAGAGCTCAAACAGCTGTTTCCCAGCGCTCCAGGTTCGCCCGCTGCACTGGGCTCTGCTCACCAGGGGCTGCACTGCACTTTGGGCCAAACATGACTAAATCTAATCTATCTCACACATGGAGGAGTTGTGTTGTTTGTGCTGGATGCTGCTGACAACTGTTTTAGATACTCACAGTATTTTTACTGTAGTTTACAGCTGACTACAAGTATTTTGAAAGTTTCAGATTGTGTCTAGGTTCAACATAAAACTTAAAGAATAGTGTCTCTTAACATGAACATTAATTTTCTCTTGGATTGTGTTAGCAATGCTAAAACAATTCTACAATTTACTCTCAAAACTAAAATAACCTACCCTATTACACCGTGTCATAATCCATCATATCTAACAAAATAATACATTTTATAGTGTAAGACCATTCTCACTTCTAGGTAAGAACTAGAAAGTAACTAGAAAAGTAAATCACACAAAAGAAAAAAGTAGATTTTGTCCCCCTTTTTTGTCGAGCTATATAATCCCTCGTCTTCAGCTTCATTTTTGGAAGAGTACAGCTCTCCCCAAAAGACTCCTGACAAATATGAGTCAGTCACAAAGCAAGGTGAAGATAAAAGTGAAGGCAGTCTCCCCTTCGTATTCTCGTCCTGTGAAGAATCTTTAGGGGCTGTGAGCTCCCCGGCTCGTGTTAGCCAGCTTTGATCTGCCATGCAGGTATAAGTATATAGTTCACTTGAAGAGGAGATACTAACCATCTTAAGATATGATTTCCCTTTGGCTCATTAACAAGGCTAAAATATGAGTGGGTGGTCAGCTCCGGGGGGCGCTATGGGACACTCTGGTGACAAAGTGTAAGTGAAGTAGTCAGACAAGGTGTTATTGCTCTAAAAATGTTCAAAATGGACCCCTAGCTCCTGGAGACAAAAAGTAATTATTCAAACCTCCGCTCTGAGCCAGTAAACGCAGGTCACTGCAGTAAAGAGTGTAATACCATTAACCTGCTTAAGTGACATTACATTAACACCTCCACAGAAAATGCCCAGAGCCAAAAATTAATGACATAATTTAGGTCTCAAGATTAGTTCTGTTATTCTGAAGTGTAGGGATTTTTGTAGCATAGAGTGACTGTGGTAAATTTATATTGTTATTCAGCTGCCCAAGACAATGAAAGTTATTTGTAGCTACTTCAGGTGTTACAGCTACTAATAAAGGCTACTACTACTATTACCTTACTGCTTATTTATTGGTTTGTAGCTTCCTTTTTTCAACTACTACTACTACTGCTACTGGTATTTCTACCACAACTACAAATGTTATTACATACTCAACTCAAATATTTGTACTTTTGTATCTCTGCTTTCTCTAAAACTGAAGCAGTATTAGCTATTGATGATTCTGTCTTTATTGGAAGTTTATAAAAGGCTTTGTTCGTATCATAAGCATGATCTCTGGAACAAAGGTCATTCCCACTTTGCGTCACCAGTAGAGAGCAGTGTTGTGGCAGCAGACTTAAAGCTGGCCTCACTGTTGTTCATTTAGTATGCAAAGGAGGAGCACAGATCAGGCCTGCTCATTGTTGACAGTGTTTTGCGTCTTATATTTATGAATGACACCCATGGTATTATAGTGACATAGGCGGCGAGATGGAGATTAAGACTTCTAATTAAAGTCCCAACAAGCCAGACATTTTTGCAGTGTGGAAAAGGCAAAATTTGAGGCACAGATAATGTACAATATGCTAGTGGCTTTGGATGAGGAATGTATAGCAGATGTTAAGCTAAGGTAGGAGGAACTATAAAGTAATGGGGCTTTGCAATTAACAGATGGTTTAATATTATGCATTAAATTTTTTTTTTATTCTCAATTATAAAATAACACCCTCAATAATACTTGAGGGTGGAATTATGGGCCCTCATTCTCTCCCACAAAATATGGAGCAAAACCGCTCTTCTAATCTACAGTGTTTAGTAAATTTAGAACATTTTACTACATTTTGAATAAAAAAACAAAACATGATCAATAAAGTATAATATGTAACTTTTAAAAAAACGATTGCCCAAAATGAATAAAACTGTATAATATAAATGCAAGAAATGATATTTTTCTTTAATGAAAGCAAGAGCAAAATCTCCCATAGGAAACCAACTTATAACCAACCAGTTCGTAATGCTTCATGTTACATTGTACAGTGACCAGGGTCAGAAATCTTCTTCCGCCAAATCGCGTAAAGTGGCCCTTCTTGCCTTTTCCTTCTCTGTGCGCAAATAAAAGCTCTGGCTGTCTGACCTTGCCACACATAACTGGCCACTGGACAAGTTGTGAAAGGAAAAACCACTCTTCATTTGCGGGGATGCACCGTAGCAGCCGAATGCACCAGGGCGAAGCGCGTGTCACCGTACGGCAGGGTAAATGTTGGCACTTGTTTGTGGCGCAGTGGAGTCGATGGTTAATTTTCTTGGCACCTGTGACCTGCCAGTGTTCCTGTCACAAACAACCGCTGTGGTAAATAAAGAGGCAGACAGAGGAGGAGGCAGTGCGCCGTAGTGTAGCCCTTTTATTTTTGTCCCCATGCGAGATGCGCCTGTCGTCGTGTGCAGCCAGAAATGTCACCAGATTGTATGGGTTTAGTTTGAGGCAGATTGAGGAATTTGCCAGTCAGAAATAAAAATATGTTCTTTATGTTGATTCAAGGCGATCCAACTAAACTCGGAGACACAAGCAGCACAGCGTACATGGTTCTGGCCGAGTCAAAGCGTCATTCTACTATATATATAAAGGTAGCCAAATTATACTGTAGAACACTGTGTCAAGGACCTTTTACCCATCCTATCTGTGTGAACATTGGGTATTACGTTTTTCTTCACATAAGCATCAAAAGTGGATAATAGGCGCATTATAGTCAGTAGCCACTGTGCATTTGAGCATAGGAACTTTTTATTGAATTATTAGAACCCTTCCCCAACAAAAAATGATTCTGTATTTGATCATTTTGAGTAGGGATGGGCAATTGATTGAATTTTTATCATATCAAGGTCCAGTTGTTTCACTTTGCCATTTACAAGCTGGGGCATTTTTTAGAGCCAGTAAAGTCAGCAATAGTATGTGCTTTGGGTAGAGTTCAGACTATTTCAAAGACATTATAAGGCACTCATTAAACGCTTGTCTTGTCTGGAATACAATTAATATAGTCCTCGCTTGCGTCAGTAGCATTCAGCTTTGCACTCTGCCAACTATTCACTTTGATGACATCAGTTTTGGTCACCAATGCATGTCTTATTATGGCGCCTTTTTATTGTCTTAAAATGAAGCTTGCTGGTAGATTTTGTAGGTGATCGTTCACTGTCCACGGAATAGAAAGGTTATTTTTTTTAGAGAGCAAAAATAAAATGGAACAAAAGCATGGCGTCTTCCTCTTCCACCCACCTGCCTCTTCAGCGAGCAAACAGTGACATGTCTCCAAACATACCTAAGGGCTATTACCACATCCCGCTGTCACACAACCGCTGATCCATCACTAAAGCTCTGTGTTCACATTTTGACATTTTGACCCCTCCAAATAAATATTTAATATGTCTGAATAAACTGGCTTTTTACTGTGGCATAGCTGTGACTCTTGGCCATGCTATTTCCATATGATAAAAGCAGGATTTTCCCTTTGATACCGACCACTGATAGACCAAAGGTGTCTCTCTATGTTTGAAGGTATTCACTTTTGCTGAGATTATGGTCCATTTTTGCAATACTGATTTCTCTCTGTACTGTGCTGCTCTATTAAATGCAATACACAGAAGAGTTCTTTGTTTCCTTGGACACAGCTCTAGTGTTTGAAATGGCTGCAGGACATTTGGCTTGACTGTCCACCACTATTATGTAAGTCTCTGTCAGCGCAGTTGAAAGTGAAAAATCGGCAGCACAATTTTGAAAATGATAAAATACAAACTTCTATTTATCTAGTGTTGCAAGGTTGTGTTCTTTACATGTAACGTCAGATCCCTTAATTCACCAAATGGTCTCCAGAGAATGTCATGTTTTGATTGATACTCCACCAAAAACATTTCAGTGATGTGAGAGAGACAGATGCACTTTATTGATCCAGAGGGAAATTCAAGTTTTGCTGCAACAACATTTACTTTGTGCCTCTCAGTGGCCTTTGCGTCTCAGTCAAAGGTCTCAGTGCTGGTCAGGTAGGTTCAGCAGCAGTTTAAGGGCAGTTTGAGGAGAGGAAGAGCTAAAAGTGTCCTCCCTCTATGGAAGGAAGGCCTTACTCTCTCCTCCCTGTTGTTTCATTTGGTGATGAAATGACATGACTGACATTTCTCTAGTTTTTTGTTGTATTCTCCAACTACATATGTTTTTATTTTATTATAAAGAATAAAATAACTAATACAGTACCCACAAACCACTCTATGCTATACGCTATAACCACAGTGTCATCACTTACTGTAAAACATATATATTTATGTAGTTCTTTATCGTAATCCAACATTATTTGTACAAAGAATGCAATCATGCCACTCCTCCAATATGCATTTTAAGTCTTCTTACTTGTGCTGTTTAACTAGTGAGTGTATTTTCCTCAAAAGAACAAATGATTGAGCCACAAATGTGCTGTTACAGAAACAGAAGAGACCATTTGTCTGGTCACAAAAAACATTTCCCGTTGCCATCATTTCCTCTCACACTGAGATGCATCCTTCACTTTGGGACGGGGAAGATTTAGCAGTTCACTGACTCCAGGCAAACTTGGAGAGCCCCGCTGCTTTATATTGAGCTCCTATATACAATAATCTGCCTCCTGTCACCAGTGCACTGGGTAATCTGAATGTTTATGCCCGCTAAAGCATGGCAACTCTGTGATTTGTTACGCTAATGGGTTAGCCGCAGTAGCCTGTGCACAATCATGAAAATATTGTAATATTGTTTCTCTGTGGTGGTTTAAGGTTCCTATTGCAACGAGGTATTAAATTCTGAAGGTAGGTTTGGTCTTGTATAACCTAAATGTATTAACTGATTGATATTCCTTGGGTTTCCATGGCTGTGGTTGGCTGCTCTTGTGGCTAACTGGCTGGCACACAGAGCAGTTTTTAAACTTTTTCAATTTTTATGTTAATTTTTTTACTTAATGTTTTGGGGATTTTGACCAACTAAAGAAGTGCAACATGTGCAGTTTAAATGACTGAAGTTAATGACTATTGGATTTTGTGATTGGAGCAGTTTTTGCTGTATTCTTGGCATCCAATGTTAACCAGCTAGCTGTGAACTGTTACCGATTTTTTTTTTTTACAACAATGCCACAGGCTTTCGACACCAAATGTGGCAGAACACATTCCAGATGAAATACTTGGATTAAATGTCTCGTCTCATCCCCTCACTCTCAGAGCGGAGTGAGGTTTAGCAGAGGCTTTCCTGTTGCGTCTTAAATTCTGGCTCCCCCTGAAAGCTGCTGTGATGCGCAGGCTGTAGGACACAGAACTGCTTTGTCCTGAGGGCTGTTACTCTCCTCCAACACAGGATCTGATGACTCTACCTGTTGAGATTTTGGTTTGAGCTGTATATTATTATTGTATTTTGCTGTTCAGTGTGTTAAATAGCCCCTTGAGGACAAATACAGTGTTAAAGTGTAGATTCATTTATTTATTCTGTAACCTAAATGTAAAGGTAAATAGCCTATGTCAATTTGGAATTAAACATTGCTAGCAAATTCACAAATTGTATGCTAAGCTTAGCTAAAATTACAGTATTGAGCAAATATAGACTTACAGTGTCCTCTTTGTGGTTTGAACTCTCTGTGTTCACGACACAAGCCAGAAAGATTTAACTAATTGGTGTCATAGATTTATGTGCGATACGGAAATTATTTGTATTCATTCATTATGATAATAGATCTAACAGCTGTTTACAGCTCATTTGCGCATAATGCCATGAGCCTCTATAGTAAATTGCCTTCCATTCATTTTTGCATAGAAGATACCAGGCCATACCAGATCAGTAGACAATGCTATCCTCACTTACTAATTAGTAACTATAGCATGTTCAAAATGTACGCCACACCTTCTTCTGTCTTAAGAAAGACACAAAGACATTTCACAGGAAAAGTATTAACCATGTGTGCGTCTATTGTCCTCTGTATTTGTTAATGAAACAGGCTAATACATTCTCATTTGATTAAGTGTGCTGTTTGTTACTGTGAACATGATCAGTACAGAAAGTTTGCTCTAGAAATGCACATTAGCTAAAAAAAGACTGCACCAAGATCAATACAGTTTCTCATAACATAAAAAGTATCATAACTTTCTTCCTTGCTTTCTCTGTATACCATACACCTCCATTACCCTCCTATATGTGACCTCCCTCCTCCACAGCTGTCCAACACATCAAACCAATTGTACATAAGGATGGCCCTAAACAACTCCGCAGACACAACCACCCCAGCTCCCTGCGATCCTGCCGCGACTCTTTTACCTTCTGACTTAATTTATATGCTTTTTTGTCGCCGTTGCGCATTTAATATTTTTTTTTCTGTGGGCGTAGGGTGCACCAGGGCGTGATTACCTCTCCACCTGCGTGATGGAGACATTTCCTCCGTGACTCAGGGTCCCCTCATACTTTCATTACGCCGGCGCCATACATCTTCCTTCTCTACCTTTGACGCTGCACAGGGAACTCAGTACAGCGTCTAGAGAGAAGGGGAGTGCATGTGTGTACGGTATAACAGTGTATCATTTGTGGCAAGCTATCAGGACTGGTGTCTCTCTTCCTCTTTTTTGCTTTCTCTCTTTCTGTCTCTCCCTTCATTTCTTTCTTTCTCCCTATTTCTCTCTATTTCTCTTTCCCTTTCTCTTTCTTGCTCTCTCCTGTTCTCTGTCCTCCTCCCCCTCTCCCGCTCTCTCAGATTTAGAGGATTGTGGATTGCAGAGGGTGGGGTTTGGGAGGTGTTCACTGATATGATCCCCTTAACTGGAAGCCTGTTGAACAAAAGAGGCCTCAGAGACTGGGAGCCAACAGGAGAAGCATGAATCATTGCTGACAGAGTCCCCTCCCTGTGGACGATGCCACGGCGAATTATCTATCGCACTAAAAAGGCCTTGATCAATTAGTCAATCTCTCAACTGCGGCCTGCAATTAACAAGGTGATTCCCAATATTGCCTGCCGCACACTGACTAGTTGCAGTATGCACTCTTATAAAGTTTGAATAATTACCTCAAGATTTTCCATTCTTCTTTTTATTCACTCATTGCTTTATCGCTTTTGATAGGATGCTGTGATTAGTATTGGTAACTGAATACTCTGAGTACTGCACAACTGTATTCCAGTACAGTTACTGTCTCATTTGATGGTTTTCATAATACAGTTAATTTTCTAAAATCAAAAGAATGCACTACTGTATTTGATAATGTGATATAGGCTTCAAATTGATAATCAGTGCGAAAAATGGACATCTCTGCTCTTACGGTGCGTGCAGGTGTGATTTTTACAACTCCAATTCGGTATAAATAAATGCACGACACACGGTGAAACAAACATGAAGCTGTTTTTAATCCTATGTTGCATTTTTCCAGTGTAATTTAAATGCAACTCAATGTAAAAGCATTCTAAGTGTTCAGAATGCAGTACTGTGATTTGACTATGTAATGAAATATGTTACTTTAAAACTATTCTTTCCATCACTAGCTCTGATGATGACCAATTCACCCATAACTAAATTTGTCCCAACGACATGATTTTCAAAGCTAATATGACTAAAGAGTTTTGGAAAACAAAAAACACATCATTAATCGATTCATCATTATCGTCACATACAATACAACTAGGCATTTGGTATTAAATGCTAGCTATCTTTAATCAAACTATTCTAATATTTAAATGATTAAATATTAAATGCTTGTTAGACAAATGCAAAACACCACTACACACCCATCTGTCTTTCAGGGGTAATTGAGTTTGCTTGTTGTTAGCTTGCAAAAAAATATGCTTCACAAAATACTCAAAAGTACAACATTATCCCTCTACATCTCACTGATATTTTAGGAATATTTCTCCCAAATTCTCACGTTGATTGCCTTTGCTGCTGATGTCCTCTTCTTGTTTACGATCATAGGCTTTGCCAATTAAAAGCCCCAATCTGGTGTAGGTCGCAGGTCCAACAGCACATGCAGGGGTCCATCTATAACCACTGTGTCTGGCTGTAAGGCTGAAATGAGGGGGTAGCGAGCTGTGCATCTCAGATTGATGTGCTCAGGGATGCTGTTAGAGAATTGATTTTGTTATAAATCCACAGAGCAGGTGCCAATCACCTACGTCGACAGCCAAAAACACATGGTCCGTACTGAATCAGTAACGAAAGGGTGGGCTAAAAGGAGATGTCTGCTCTTCAAACAGAAAGCTGATTGGAAATGGGATGCTCCGCCGCTACATGCCACAGTAGCCTAAGTCCACTCCAGTCGAGCGTTGCATGTGTTGGGAGGGGGGACTATGGTGCGCGGGGCTTGCTGTAATTGGAGCAATCTGTTCCTTTGGCCCCGAGCTCACATGTTTGAAGTCGTAACCCTGGCAAGATGTCCGCCGCCTTTTTTTCCCCAGCGCTGGTGAGCCGAGGTAACCCTGACACGCTCCACTCTGCACCTGAATGCCCTTCTGACATTTGCACTCCTTAAGCACCCCGCCTCCTTTCCTGCCTGGTTCCCCCCATGTCCCTGTCTCTGTTAATCCAACAGACAGATAATCCAGCATGACGCTACAAGATGGTCTGTATTAATGATGCACAAACGGGCCCAATTAAGGTATTCATTAGCTTGTAGTTATTGCAAAGTTATGGGGCTAAGGCTGTATGAAAAACAATGCATTTTTAATTCAACCCCAATGGGACCTGGTGGTTTTGGAACACTGAACACTTTGGTAGTCCTTCAACACTCTTCTTATATTAGTTTGATTTTATTTACTGTAGTTTCATAGCTCAAAGTATCTTTGAGAATAAAATATCTACATAAATCGCTCATTCAATTTAAATATTGAAATGTCTGGTTTTACTTGAAACAAAGATGGGCAATATACATTTCCACGAGCAATTTTAAAAGTGCATTAACCTTTTTACGACGACTTAATGGAGGTTTTGGGGTTACAAAAAAGTAAAGTGAGATAAAACATCAACTTTATCCCCAGTATAATAATCTACTTTGAGCAAACTGTTTAAAAGGTGCGTTGCATAACTTTTTTGGTGATGGGTCTGTCACCTACTTGTCTTCATGTTATTGCTTTGTCTAGAATGTTCCATGGTATAGATTAAACCTATCTATCTCAAGGGAGACAACTATAGGCTACATTTAACGTCAGATTGTGGAGAGGCAGCCCTATTCACAAAGAGAATGATTGTATTTTTGAACAGTAGAAACACCCGTAATGAATAAATGCAAGATGGATGTGTTTTATGTCATACCATGAAACATTCCAGGCAAAGCAATAACACTTCCATGGAGAAAAGCAGTTGATGGACCCTGCTCCTGAAAAGTTGTGCGACCGTTTGCTCCAAGTAGATGATTATACAGGTGATAAAGTTGATGTTTTATCTCACTTTCGTCTTTTGTGACCCCAAACCCTCCATTAAGTCCTCTTAAAAAGGTTAACTCTTATGCAACTGCTATGATTTTCAATGGCCCTCCATGAATATTTTATTGATAAAGCTTTCAAGTCAAAATCATTCTTGTCAGACATTAAGAGGAACTGAAAGGTTAAGATATTCAAAAACCAGCACGCACCACCTCTTTACTGTCTCCGAGGGCGCACCATTTGATTTTAAACATAAAATAGCTCTAATTTGTTTCATTTATTGTACCCTTGTCATCCTTGTATATTTTTGTCAAATCACCCTCACAGTGCTTACAAATCAGTCCTATTCTCTGCAGTGAAAACGCACAGTAATTTGCCTCTTGATGACATCATAAAAGGCTGTTAAGGCAAATGGAATAACAAACGCCATATTGGCTATTTCGCCTCTCATCTGCGTGTACTGTAGGTGTTATTTTTGACTCCACTTCACTCTTCGACTACGCTGGAGAGGATGGAGCGAAATTGTCTGGGTCTCATGTTGATCTGTTTAGGAGCCACACAATAGAACAGCAGTATGTGAAGAGGCTGTAGGGCACTTGAACACACACACACAAATCTTACACTCACTACAGTATTTTCGCCTTGATGGAACTCCTATTAAAGCTTCTGCGCTAGATACATTACATTTCTTGGCTCATTGGAATCACTTTTTTCTAGTGTTCCTCGCTCCATTCGTTTTAAATCACACATGCTTTGTTAGAAGACTGTTGACCGCCCACATCAGAGAAACGTGAGCATCGGCTTTTTACAAAACAAGTCATTTGCGCTAATGGCTTCGGCACTTGCTTAAGTTCATTCAAATAACAAACATCCTAATTTGTTTGTGTAGTTTTTTGAAGCTTGTGCTTTTCAGTCGTGGCAATCCACACCCAACAGATTTTAAAGCACGATATATCACTACAGGGAAATATTGTGATAAATGATAATATTGAAACTACTTTGACACCACAACAATAAAGCAGAATAATCTCATTTTTAAATATAATGCAACAAATAAATCACAGAATGAATCAATAATTAGCTATAGAAGTAATGTATTCTACCATCTACAGCTCAAATCTCACTTTTCTTACATAAAAATGACAAAAATTGCACACAAGATAAATATTATTATTATTTTATTTATTTATCTGAGCATCAGTAGAGCTTTTTATAGAAAAAACCAATTGCTTGGTGACATTGTTAACATAATAAAAAAAAGCACTGTCATGTGAACAAACTAAATAAGAGTCCATGATGCTCAAAAGGAGTAGGAAGAAGTTTTAAAACTTATAGAGTCCTACCCCTCTTGTCTAAAAATTTATCACGTATTTCATTATTGCAATACATTTTACATGAACATTGCATAATTAATACTTTTCAGAGTAGTCACTATCGTGCTCATATTTCCATGAATTACATTTCATTTTCCTCATTGACCTTTTCTTTTACAACATATTTCATGTTCACTTTTTTAGTTCAATACAAATATTGAGCACAAAAATATATCGTTTCAGCTTTCATATATTGAACGATAAGTTGATATAGTAATTATTGTGGTATTATTATGATCATTTTTGGTTTATTCCAGGGCAACAAAAACTTTAACATAAAACTAGGCTAATTTATCTTTTACTTCGAGCTATTTAGCTGTGCCTTATTGTTTCAAAGTATCTGTTAATATCATATTGTGAATAGTTGTGCTGCTAATTTGCCATTTTAACTTTCCCCATTCCTCACTATGTCCAGCAGAGAGCGACGTACACCTAATACACTGCACCTTAAAAGAACCTGCTTCCATACAGATAGATTTATTAATAAATTAGGGCTGTGGTCCCCTAAATAAATTATTGCTTGACTAGTAAAGGTTAATTAAGATGAATAGGATAAAAGGGGTTGTAGCGTTGCACAGGCAAAAGCTTAAAAAAATTATTCAAGTGAAAAGGCAGATCAAACTACTTCAGAGAGGTTCTTTTCGGTCTTCCAATATTATTTCCAAATAAAGCCTCTTTTCCACAGACCGGATTAAACTGTCCAGTCACGTCAAAAACTCCAGCTGTGGTCCAAATAAATCCTTATAATCAGAATAATAAAAAAAGATAGTACAAAACAAATTCTGGATTTTTTTTTTTTTTTTGCTGATTTAGACACAATTGGACAGTTTATCAATGAAGCAACTAAAGAACTAAAATCCTACAATATATAACACCAATACAAAGATCTCAAATTATTTCAAAATGCTTGCACACAATATGACGCTTTTAACTTTTAATTGAATGAAAATGCTTGAGCGAACCTTCACGTGGAATAAGACGTCTTGCTGCGGTTGCACTGTTGGCTGCGTAACAGTGAGGCTCCCTCCTGTATACAGCATGATCTCCACTTGGGGCCATCTCAATCACTTTGTACACGTGCTCCCGGGAGCCCACGATCGTACCTGACAGCCTGCATAATTGCGGGACTCCTGTGGGCTCCAACTGCTACTGAGGGAAAACCTAATGTAGTTTTATATCAAAGCTGCAGAATTCCTTCAATTATAGTAATATGTGAGTGGTATTTGTCTCAGTATGATAGTGACGGGAAGTAAGGAAGTTTACAGCCCCAAAAAACTCAAGCTGGTCTGTTTATTTTTTATTTATTTCGTTTTTTCAGTTGAAGATTAGGGAATTATTACACTAGGGATGGGCATTCGATTAAATTGTCGATCGTCGGGAAAATTAACGATCGATTTTCGATTAATCATTAACATTTTATATTAAAATTATCATCACTATTATTACTATTACTAATCTGCATAAATAAACTCAACTTTACAACAGATAAACCATAACCACTATAGAGCCACATCAGTGTGAGATTATAATGTGTTTAATGCAGCTTTGCGCACATGTTTACGTCTTACAAAAACAAAACTTAAAACCGCATGGCTCATTTGCATAAACAGAAAGCGAAAAAAGTCACTCTTTCCTTGTGCGCTGGACTCAAGAACACGACACAGTGGATTATATGAGTGTTCTTTCTGTGACAGAGATGTGACGATGATGGTGAGTCTGTTCTGTGCGTATGTCGCGTTGGAGATACTGCGGCTACATGCAAAACCGGGAAACTCAAACGAAATAAATAAATAAAAAAGATCATAACCGGGTTACTGAAGTGCAGGTAAACGCACCCATTGGGGAATATAGTGATCTCCAAAGAGCCAGAGCCGAGACTGTGGGGCCATAACTCCAGTGTTTGTGCTCAGACGCAGCCTTGACTCCTCACACTACGTTACACACAGACACCTACATTCAGTCTGTCGATTAAAATGAACGTGATCGACGAAATTCTTAATGATCAATTATTGATTAATCAACTAATTGTGCCCATCCCTATATTACACATTCTCAAATTTAAGATCATCTGATAGAAGTAACCACAGAGGGTGAAGTGACTTGGTCAAGGACACAATAACGGTGCTACATTCCTGTTACGTACAAATGTTATCGCAAATTCAAATTTTATAGGGCGGGCCTTGAGCTATGATTGGCAGCTGTCAAGACCTGTAATGGACGACCTTCCCATGACAACCAGAGGACTTGAGGACAATCTCATAATAGTTGTGACATTAAAGTGGGAGTTTTGGGATGAGTTGGTGTTTACGAATGGACGGGGAGACTGCTTTTTCACATTGCTGCATTGATTTGAACATTTTGAAGGTCACATGACACAGCTTGAAAATCTCTTTTGATTTCACAAATGTAACAGGAAGTATCGCACTTGTAGGTCACTGGATGAAGGACGCAGCAGTGCAATCGCTAATAAAGTCTGGCTAAATTGATGATGCATTCAGTGTCCCTTTGGTGGACTTGAGACCGGTTTATAGCAGGTTCATTATGTTTTCATCTGCTCCTTCCACGTAATGGGGAGTGTTTCGAAATCAATAAGTTATGCAGGCTGCGTTGTCATGATAGAGACAGCGGGTTAAATGATTTGTGTTTTTCCTCGCAATGTTAGCAATAGCACGGCCACTTTCATTTGTAGCAGGAGGCTTTCTATGCTGTTCGTGCACAAGTTCACATATTCCCTAATTTAAACAGTTTAAAGCATCCAGCTGTGCGACTGTACGCTGTAATTGGTGATAACAGCATTGATCGCGGCATGGAGCGTCAGGGTTTTATTCAAATTCTGATAAGGCTTCTGCTCACAAGCTGCTGTTTACGGACTTCCTCACACAAAAAGACAAATTATTTCAAGCGTGATACACAGGCCACGGGAGAGCATTTCAAAGCCTTTTATGAACAAATTAAAATGTCTGGATGCTTGTCAGCCTACGTGACTGTAAGCGTTTTAGATTCAACACAGCAAACATGTAAAAACCACGTACCGTTTATGTTCTGTGTTATGTAGGCCACTTTAGTTTGTAATTCTGTGCCTGATTAGTACTTCCATAGTCATTTTTGTCTGACCAGCCAGTCCCTTCTTCTTTTGCAATTCAGAAGAGTCTGGAAATAGACCACAGAGTGTGAAAAATCCCCATACAAACTTGAGACGAGACGCTAATTTGTATCGCGTTTCCCTCATAAGCGGAAGACGTCTCCTCTCCAAAATTCTTGTAATATTCAGAACAAAATATATAACTTCTTTTACCTGAAGTAACTAATAGTTCAGTGCTTCAATTCTTTTTTTTCTACTTTTTTTATGTGTAAGCAGCCATGTTTGTTTTAGTCTCTCTGATTTCTTTATCCTCGTCCATTCGTCAATCATGCCCACTGAAATCAGGGAGTCGGGATATGACTCCAGATCCACTCATCTTTGTCAAAGTGTGTGGTTCTTGCTTGTCAGGTAATGCAATATTATAATAATTTTTCTTAACTATGGCTCAGAAAATTTAACTCTCTAAAATCACAAAAATTAATGTATTAAAAATGACATGCCATGCTGAAAACGCCTATCATCTTCAGATTAATAGACATTGATTCCGTAGACTTCAAGCCGATGTTTGACAGGCTGAGATGTGTTATGTAAGAAACCTGTTTCATTTTATTCATCGCATTTTGTAGTTGCACAAACCAAAGAAACTAAAATGTCCAACTGAACAAAAGCTACATTTAAAACATAATGGCACACTAAAATGTCACCTTAATGTCGCTGTTAGGATAGTAATTATTGTGTTTTAACACTGTCGGCGTCCATCCTGTAGGTGGATAATGTGATTCAGAGGTAGAGTAACAGACTACGCTTAGGCAGGCAAATGGCAAACTAAAGTTAACTTCTATCGAAAAGTAGGTGGGAAAAGTACAGTTACACATTCAACAATTCCAGGAATATTTGTACTGAGATAGAACATCATCAGCATTGTGTTCTGAGCAGAAGGCAAAGGTGAAGTGCTTAAATTAACCTAAACAAACACTGCCAACGGCCAAACTTAAAAAAAAAATATTTTAACAGAAATACAGACTATTTTGTCCTTCTCTCTCTGCATTTAGCAAAATTATAAATAAAGGTTTCAAAAGTAACCATCTATACAAGCAAGCTTATGACATTTGTTACAACAATGATGAGGTCTAATGTGAGGTGTAATGTGATTTTCTTGGCTTTTCCATTGAATAATTAATAGGGAAAACTGGCTATGTGGGAATGTGAGATCATCACATTTGGGAATCTGAAAACCACCAATAGCAGATGTAGCACTATTGACTATTTGTAATATTTAGTTCCTGTACACATCATGCATCTCCATTTTTCGCTGTAATTGAAACCTTCCTCTTTTATTAGACCATGTTTTCATAGTTTTTAATCCTGGCGGCTCACCTCTGCTCTGCTACACCCCTGGCAGTCAGACCAACACGAACCTTCGGTACAATTGTCCCTCTTGAGAGTTATCCTTTTTTAGAAGCTTTATCCTTCAAATTCTCCTTTATAAAGTTTCATATTTTGCTGGAGAGCTTGGACGGTTTCTGGTGCTGCTGTGAGCCTCCAAAGAGTCCATTGAGACATTTATGTGATACTGAGTTGTACAAATAAACTTCACAAGGGCGTTCCTGTGGGTGCTCTGGTTTTTCTGTCAGAGAGCAGAAACTGGCAGGTCAAGTTCAGTACTCAAAGCCTCAAAGTGTAAAAGAAATATATTCCATTGTTTTTAGTCTTTTAACATTTCATAGAGAGTAAAACTGTTCTCATATACTGTTAAATCATATGGGGTGGATTCTACTTCAAGAATGTTGCATTTATTAAAACATACTGGGCGTTAAAAAGATTCATGGAGTGTGGTCTCCCATCCAATTACTAACCAGGCACGGCCTTGCTTAGCTTTAAAGATCTGACGGGATCAGGCTTTGATAAACCGGTATGGCCACAAGTGGCACAGGATGGGTCAAATGCAGAGGACAAATTTCTTTACAGGACAATAAAGTCTATTTTAACCTAAAACACAACACGTTAAAACCAGCAGCTGGGTCTTTACCAAGCCAATAGCTCAAGCAATCCTCCCGTTCTGACCAAGAAACACAGAGGGATGGGTCAAATGCAGAGGACAAATTTCTCTCTTTGGACAATAAAAATCCACCTTTAACTCATTCTAATTTCCAAACCTGACCTGGCCAAGCAACAGCTGAGCACAACAAGACACAAATTGCAATGAATGTGGTCCAGGGTCACATTTTGGACATCGTTTGGTTATTATAAAACTGCATGAATTTAAAAAAACGCATACATTTTGTTTTTCATTCCTGCCTTATGTACATTTCTTTTCCTGAAATGAAAAACAAACCTGAACTGTTTATGTGTTCAACTGACAAAAATACAGTTATGGATGTTTTGCCATGTTTTGTATTGTTTATTGTTTCGTCTACATAGAGTCCTCTCTCTTTAGTAATTGGGTTTGTACACTGCTGCATTGTGAAGCACTCTCCAGTATTTGTGATGCATGAACAGGAGACAGTTGCAGACAAAGGATGGGTAGATGAGCGCTAGATGAAGGGCTGTGACACTAATTGTTGGTGTCTTTGCACTGTGTTAAACCTGCGGAGATTGAAATCAGTGATGTTTCCGCGGCAGATGGCGGACCATAATGAATGAGGAGTCTGTGAGCTGGAAAGCAAACACACTCATTTGGTTTACAATGAAACCACTGAACAGGTCCAGCTCAGACACTCGGATAACTCTGGCTCAACAAACACAGCCCATAGCGACTTTTACAGTTGCCGCCTCACCTGTCACCATGGCAGGATACATGGGGATGTCTTTATAAAGTTATGTGTGAGATATTTGGTACTGAAATGAACAAATTTGCAGAAGTGTTGATAAAAACAACATTTGTACTTTTCCTGAATGATGAAGGTTTATACATTTAGTTTACATGGAGCAGATAAGTAGTATAAGGTTATATGGTAACAAAGAAATTGCTATTATTTAGAGGAATTTAAATTTTATTGTAGAAAAAAGTCACTGTGGTTGCAAGTTTCAAAAATTTGAGATTTGATACTGACAACTCTATTTCAATTACATGTTGCTGTAGAAACAGTATCCATGAAAGCACTAAAGTGGAAAAAAGGACTTTTCACTCTGTATTCATCTCTCATAAGAGATCCTCACTTCAGCTTCTCTGTATTTGCTTGTGGCTATAGTTATTTGAGAATTTAACCTTCAAAATCACGGTACAGTGTTGCAGCAAATGTAGTAATACATCATTAAAACAGGACTTTATGTAGTTGTAGGATTTGTCGGAGAGCGCATGGGCCTGTAGGGTCAACTTGTGCTGGGCAGTGGAGAATAGATAGTGTTGTTAGAATATATTACGCTATTTTCAGATCTGTTATAATGTTGTTTCCTCATCAGAAACATACCTGAAGTTGAGTTTTGTTTCATTCATACATGTGCTCCATTGTGTTTTTCATTTGGATCATTTCAGCCCTAGAGACGAAACAAAAGATAAAAGGTAGTTGTTAACTTGAATTGTGGAACAGAGCATTTTGAGCTTTGGAGATGTAGACAAACGAATAATAAATGATTACTCAAGACGTGTGTGAATGAAACAAAACACAACTCACAGTATGTTTTTGATGAAGTTAAAACATCTGAATATGTCTTAACGCTCACAGAGCCTATTTTGCGTAATATCTGACCTTTTGAAGACACTGACAGCAGATTCAAATATGATTCCTTACATAACCTAGTCTTTGGTTAGATGAGTCAGTACAGACCTCTCTCCTCTAGGAATCCTGTACCGTATAGCTCGCTTAATAGATTCCATAACTATAGCTGCATACTAAAAATCTATTCAAATGACTGCAGATTTGATCACTAGCACAGTTCTGATTTGCAGTAACCGATATAAGCCAAATTTGTCACGCAAAACACACCTGATTTTCCTGGATCTATTTAACAGGCGAGACGAGATCCACACAGACGCTGGACTGCATGAAGAACCAGTCTCAGGCGCACACAATGCTGACTCCTAACCTTTCTGCTGCTCACGCAAAATACAGAATATATGCAAACACTCACTATCACTGTTCACAGCATTTTAAATAGAAGGCCCCACTCCTATGATTGCAACACATACAGTTTATGCCATAGCTCTCTTACACATACGGTTCAGTGATAGGAAGAAAACTGAGAGTGTATTTAGTTACAGAATACTGAATACTTGAATTAAATTGTGTTTTGTAATGTATTCTGATACATACATAGAGTACTTTTACACTGAGTTGCATTATATTATAGTGTATATAGATTCATCATTTTTATTCATACTTTGGAACATTCCATGGAAAGGCATATTGGAGAAAAGGAGGTGACGTATTCTCCAACCAGAAAAGCTGCAAATGTACGTCAGCCACAGACCTCTAATTCATGTATGATTCACTTTCATTGGGTTAGGGTGTAAAAAGTCAATAACCTTTGGGCCCATTTGTTGTTGCTGGAAATGGCAAGCTGTAAGTAGAATCCCAACCATTGTAGCTGAGTATTGCCTGTATCAATCTAGTGAAATAATACCTCAATAATGCAGTGTCTGCTTTGAAAACACAGAGATATTTACAGGCCATGAAGTCTAAACGGGGAGCGTGAATAATAACTACCAGCACCATCTGGGGAACTTCAAAGTTTGCCATTAGCCAGTAATGAACATTAGGATTATGAAGAGGGTCACTGGGTAAAGCTAGCTCACACATTCACCCTTTGAAAATGACTGCACATGTTGTAATAAAGCAGACACAGATACAAAGGCGTTTACGGCGCCGTTTCAAAAGCATTCATCATAACTGAGTCTTGCTGTTTTTTTATTTTGCCTGAGCAAAAAAAAAAACTCCAGAAATCCAAGCAAATGCTGAACTGAGCACATGCAGGACCATTACTGTTAATATCAGGCACCAAATGAAGGTAAAAATATTGCACCACCACGTTTTAATTCAAATAAAATCATGTGACACCTACTACTAGAGATTAGACATAATAATCCAAATTACCAATGTAACGCTAAAATTACTATCAAGAAAACTACTTGCACTGAAGCAAAATGCACTGAAAGAAGACATAAAATTATCTGCTGCAGTTAAACTCTATGACACACACGGATGGACATTCATTAATATGTTGAGCGTTTTAAATAGCATCACTGAGCCCTGCAGAACAACGGTGAGGGGACACTTATTAAAAAGTCAATTTTGTTAAAGATGCATTGTGTAACTTTTCTGATGGAGTGTCTGTCCAATGCTTTTCTTTATGGAGATGTTATTTGGTATTAAACCTTTCTATCTTCATGGAGACAAACCAGACTGAGTTACAGGTCAGATGTGTGGAGAGGCGATCCTGCTCAGTCAACATGCCTGTTTTTCTACATATGATTGAGCTCTAAAACCGCCTGTAATTGAATTAATGTAAGGTCGAGCTGTTTAATGTCATACTGTGGAGCTTTCAATGCAGAGCAAGGACATATTTATCGAAACATGAGCAGACCCCCGACCAAACAGTTACACAGTGCACCTTTAAGCTCTTATAACTTATATCAACTCAGTAAATTAGCAGTGCATACGTTGTTTGAATATCCTTTATAATATAAAATAATATTCCAGTGTGTTTCCATTTCCATTGTTTTTGTGTCACTACGTCTTGTATAACTATGTTCCAACTGGAAACGAACAATACCAAAACAAAGAGCTTTTACAAGACTGAAATAAAATGAAACACATTCATCCAGACCTGCCCAACACTGATATTAAAAACAATACATCATATATGCTAATAAATACGCACTCACATCCATTTTAGATACAGGTAAACAACCGTTAAAAAAGACAAGGCCCTAATAGCAGGAATATGCAGTAGTTATAGTATTTTTTTGTGCCACAATCTCACTTTCGATAGAGACTTGACGCATTCCCAGTCTTTTGCTATGAATACCGAGCAGCTTCTTTGGACATAATTCATCCCACTGTATCTCCGAACGGCGTCCTTAAATTTGTTTGTGCAGGAACGCCGCTATCATAATGACAGAAGGCTCACGGCAGATGTGTGAAAGTAGTTTTGGTGTCGCGAGGGAGCAGAGAAACAAACCTGAATGTTTCGAATACGTCACATTTGCTTTGCTCGGCTCGTGCTGAGTGCAAGACAACAGCTCCGAACAATGCATTATTTATACCTGTGTGATATCTTTCTGCAGTGTGCTCTATGTATACACAGGAGGAGAATGTTTGAACGCCAAGTTGAGGGTAGTAGTAAAAAAAACAATAAGAAAAAAAAAACTATGGAGATACACGCACTTAAAGAGACATATTAGGCAAATCTGACTTTTGTTGCCTAGGATCCAGTGCACACACTTCTTCAATACTTTATGAAGATGTGAGTTTGGTCACTGGCAAATGGGCGTTTTCAGATGAGCATGATTGACAGGTGGATTAGCCAATCAGGATCCTGCATGGTTTGTCCGTATCGGAAAAAATAAACGAAAAAAATTCACAGGGGACCGAAAAACATTGCGGATTTCTGCAGAATGAATGAGCAAAGCACTAAACACTAAACTCTGAGGTGAGGTACATTTGATTTAGCGTAATTTGTAAATGAGATGTGACCAATCAGCTCCTTCATTTCACATGTGTCACTGAAAGAAAGAAAAAAATTTAATTGAAAATTGAAAAAATGGATTGTACGATTGCGTTTGGCCGGGGTTGAGGTGTGGCAGAAGGTGTGGGGACCAGACTGATATAAAGCGGCATAAAAAAATACAGAGATATTGTTCAGGATTTACCAGGCAAACTTTTATGAGCTGCATGTTATAATGGCACATCCTCATCATTAACTTATTTTGATTCACACATGTATGTTTGAATAATAATTTATTTTATTACATTTGACAATTGAGTGCTCAGAAAATTTTAACCTACCTTTCCCTGCCCCCACATCCTTGTACTCATTTGTGATTATTTGAAAAATGTAGATCTCAGTGATAGATCTATGGTTGAAAATGTCACGTAGCCACTTTATGAAATTAAAAACGCAATCTGCTGTTTACTACAGTGAAATGACAGTATGAAGACGTGGGCCTAAAAGTTCTGCAGTTATACAAAGGAAGTCAAAGATTCCATTTCTATTATTATATCTCTTTAGATCAATATTGCGGTTTACAACTAACAAAATGTGAAACAATCTTCTATCCAAGGTGAAGGAGAAATTCAGTTTGTCAACTGGACAAACGTTTATTTAGGTCGAAAACGTTTTTCAGCTCATCCAAGTAATAGTAAAAGTCTAAAGTCAATACTAAGTCCGTACCTAAAAATATGTCTTCTTTAGCTTCACTTGAATAATAGAAACACATATGCTTTTTTGTTGACCCTGGGAGAGGAGGGTTACAGTATAAGTTCATAATGTGAAATTCAAATACCGAAACAGAGCGGACCTTATGGAAATGTACAGATAATGAGGCCCAGATTCAGCAGTGAGGAGCCGGGGTTCATCTGTACGCAGCAAGGGTCACGAGCTCTGGCTTTCAACAGTATTCAGTGTGTATGTTTGACCATCTGCTTGTTTACTGTTTAGAATAATTTATATTGTTTTGCAGGTACTCTATACATGTCTGTTTGCTATTTTATTTTCTTTGCATAGTAATTGTTATGAAAGGTGTTTTTTCAGTGGCCACAGACAGTATTACCCGTGTAAAACCCAGTGACATGTTTTTTTCGTAGGATTTTATTGAGGCTCTGGTACACCCTATACTAACATTCTGCAGTTAGCAGAAGATAGTTCAAGTAAAAGGGTGTATAATTATTATATTTATATAATTATATATGTATTTTCCGGATTATAAGTCACTCCTGAGTATAAGTTGCACCAGCCAAAAAATGCACAAGGAAGAAGTCATACTGGACTATAAGTCACATTTTTGGGAGGAAATTTATTTGATAAAATCAGAGACCAGGAACAGACATTTCATCTTGAAAGGCAAAGTATAGTAATAACAACAGGCTGAACATGTGTCTGGTGTGTTAATGTAACATCTAAACAACATAACATAAGTTTACCAAACTCTCCATCTCACTCCAATTCACTAAATCCGTTAAATTCTTCATCTCTGGTGTCACTTCTCAGCAACTCTGCCAACTCTAGCTAAATCCAGCTTTTAGCCTGCGATAAGATGTTTACAGTTCAAGTTTCCGCCGCCTTTCGCCAGTCAAATACAAGTTTCTCACTCACTCCAAACTTTCTTTCTGCTGCTCGATTACCGTTTGTGGCTTCATATTTCAGTACTTGCAGCAGGACAGCGGCTTTTTTTTTTTTCGCAGGAGACATGTGCAGTAGAGCGAGAAGTGACAATGGTAGAGGAGTAATAGTGTGATAGGAGTAGCAGATACTGGCACACAAGTCTAGAGCGCCCTCTTGCGGCTGTCACTGTGAAATTATATATTACTTTTATAAGTTGCACCTGGGTATAAGTCGCAGGATCAAGAAAAAACTATGATGATGATTATTATTATTACTATTATTATTACTATTATTATTATTATTATTATTATTATAGAAGATGTGGGTTGTATTATTGCTCCTGGGACATGGATTAACATTATACAGGTCATGTATAGCTTTTTTGCATTTATATTTTGCATTAAATAGATCCAGCAATTAATTAAATTGGGTACATTTTACATTTTTAGTAAATGTGTGATTCCAAAAATTATAATCTACACATGATGTAGTTGTAAATTCCCTTTTTTCAGTTATGTTTTCTTAAGCTATAGTCAATTGGGATAGTTTTGTCGCTTGTTACGCAGTAAGATTTTAGGTTAGAACTAAGACTTAGTGATTCCTTTAAGCATTTTCCATAAGCTGGTAGGACCCATCTGAAAATGTCAGATATACTGTGATAAATGATAATACTGACATTGCTTTATGCCACTGACACAAAGCCGGATAATCCCAGTAAACCCATTTTAAGAGACAGTACCATTAAAAAGCCTGAGCTGTCACAAATAAATGGCAGAATGAACCAATAGTTAGTCATAGCATTTATTTATTCTACCTTCTACAGCTCAAATCTTAAAGTATTATATAAAATGGCAAAAATCTCCCCACTATTGCAAAAGGAAAAGTACACGAAGTAAATGAAAAACAAAATACAACTCTAGATATGACTTTGATGAGGTAACAACATTATAACGTGGCTTAAAGCTCATGAGAGTCAAATTTGCATAATATATAGGGCCATTAATTAGTAACCTAAAATGATAGACTTACAGTATTATTCTGCTGACTTAAATGTTCTATAAACTTAACCCAAGAGTTTCCTAGCGCCACAGTTACTAAATTTGGCGTAGTTACTTATCCCCTGTGGGCCGTGCTTGGCTGCATTATGGTCTTTAGCTGGAGGTGAGCCCACTCTCCTCTGCTCTCCTCTGCTCCACTGCCCCGAGCGGATCAACTGAGCACTTTATAAAGCAGTCAAGATGTGCCCCTATATTTTCTCTTGCCATCAGCGCCACCACGGTTAGCCCAAAATACTGCTGTCTGAGACCTGCACACTGGTAGTTAAGATGGACTGAGAGTGTCCTGGGAGCATGAGTCAGGGGGACGCCGATGATGATGATGGTGATGATGAGAAGATGACAAAGTATCGTGGCCTGACAGTGCAGAGAAGTGATGTGCACAGAGGGCGATCACCAGAGAAGGTCACTAACATGGCCGTCCACACCTCACCCTCCTCTGTCTCCCCCAAATCTGCACTCACAGACTCAGTGGGGGTGAGAGGGGAGAGACAGAGCAAATGGTACAGGATCATCATGTGAGAGTCCCTGGTGTGACACATGAAAAGAGGGCCAGATGTATAGTTTTCAGAGAGGCTGGCACAGGGCATGTTTAAAGTACACCTTTAGTAAGGCTGGCTTTAGTTTTCACAGGGTCCCTCGTGATTTGATATGATACTTGATACATGGCTCACGATACAATATTATCATGATATGGCGATACATGTTATAGTTGATATTGTACATGATGCGCCGTGATATGTAACATGAAATACATCTGTTTCTATTCATCAAGTTTTCTGCCAATAAATAACAGAATTATAGTGCGGTCACAAAAAAAAAAAAAGCGATATATTGATAAAGCACCTCATGATAATGATACTGTATCACCAAATTTAGTATCACAGTATATTCATATTTTGATATTTTTGCACACCCTTTATCTTGATATGTATGGATAAAATATTGACATGCATTACGAGTAAACTTCTCAAACTGTCTGGGTTGAGTTTTGGACTTATGGTTTTGGTTAATGAAAACAAAATGGTAATGGGATTCCCACACAAAAAGTTTTGACAAAATCCAGCTGTCTCATTTATTTGATCCAGGGGTGGGCGATGTAACTGAATATCTTGTTTTTGGCCCGAGCCAGTAACAGTAACTGGCGAGGGCTGTTGTTTTTCTCCGGTCTCTTCTTCTCTATTATTATTTTGCCTTGCAAACGATTGCAATCTTGACGGCCTAAATGTGGACGAAAAATCCCCAAACAAGGTATGGGATTGACCAGTTTGGTGAAAAATTTGATAAAACATGCATTGTGACAATGCCCAAAGTGACCAGACGAAATTTGGAACAGTGATTGAGAACAATGAGATGAGCCGACCAGTTGAATTGGCGCACGGTTCTGTGAGGAACAGGAAGTCGGCCATATTGGATAAAAATTCACCACCACTTTGACGGTGTGTTTGTAAAACACTTCCTGTCCCTGGTTTTTGGTCCAAATGAGCTCACATTTGGCCCATCACATCTAGACACATAGGTTCACAAAAATTATGTGTTTTTTGGGGAATTTCCTTATGGTTTGCCTGTAGCACACTGGCGAAAAACACCTTAATTTCCTTTTTGTCTGATGACTTCTTATGGCCACAGGCATTGGTCTAGAGAGCTTAAATTCTAATCACAATAGCGCGATTCTGACCTGGATGTGATGGACTATGAAGTCTAACACAACTGAACACTCTTAGACATGAAATGTCAGCTTTATCAGACTTATACTGACTTTTGGGATTCATTTGTATGAATGACAACAAGCACAAAAAAAGTATTACGGATATGGAGCAGTTTTCACCTAGCAGAGGTGCAAAAGAATAATTAAAGGTGCACTGTGTAATTTTTCTGATGGAGGACCTGTGGACCTGGATAGTTGTCGGGAATGGACAATAGCGCACTGGGTGGTGTTGTGGCCACAGGGTGAGGGCCATTATCACCGCAAGTGGTTTTAATTTTAAATTATCCTCATGCACCCAATTTTCTGGAGGAGGGTACGCCACTTACTTCTCTCTGTTGTTATGTTATTGCTTTGCCCGCAATATTCTGTAAAATGGCTTTTAAACTTGTCTACCTTCATAAAAACACTTAAATGTAAAATAAAATAAGTTTAATGTTATACTGTGGAACATTCCAGACACAGACAGCATCTCCACAGAGATGAGTTATTGGTTAATCCAGAAATGGTGTGCACTTAGTTCTAACACAATAAGTGGCAATCTAATGTGCTGAAACTTCATGAGGTTCAAGTATCGCGCTTAAGTGAATTAAACACAAGGCTACACACTGCAAGTTTCTGTTCTTTTTATTTGTTATGAGCTCTTTTATAAGATTATAGTTTTTTATTGCAGACAGCATACTTGATATTCTAATTTTGCACATCACTAAAACAACAGTTGCATTACATTTTTTAATATCTCTCCCGCCTCAAACAGCCCACTGGCTAGTTGTGGCTCTGCTCAAATAATTCGTAAACAGATTAAAACAATTTTTTATACACACTGAAAAAAATCACTCTATGCTATGAAAATACAATAGACCTCAATATGATGCATAAATACATTCAATACAAAGCACTCCATGGACTTTGCATCAGGAAAAATATTTTTTAAATAATGATTTTAGCTATACTTTAACTTAGGGCTGGGCGGTATACCGTTTGAACCGGTATACCGGTAATTTTTATTTTTATGATATGAATTTTTTATTTACCGCCATACCGTGTGTGCGCGCATATGTCGGCAACACAGAGCGGCGGAACGTCGCACAGCAGTAGATTGAGCGGGGGCTGTTTTTCAGTGTTACACCAAACAAGCCAACAAGCCAGGTAAGGCTAGCGAGTTGAGTAGAAAGTAAAATCTGCATCTTCTCCCCAATCTCTGCGTAACGTTGGCACTGCAGCACAAAACACTACACAGACGTCCCTGGTAGGCGCGTTTGCTAAAAGGGACCGTCTGTGTAGTGTTAGGCGCGTTTGCTAAAAGGGACCGTCTGTGTAGTGTTAGGCGCGTTTGCTAAAAGGGACCGTCTGTGTAGTGTTAGGCGCTTTTGCTAAAAGGGACCGTCTGTGTAGTGTTAGGCGCGTTTGCTAAAAGGGACCGTCTGTGTAGTGTTAGGCGCGTTTGCTAAAAGGGACCGTCTGTGTAGTGTTAGGTGCGTTTGCTAAAAGGGACCGTCTGTGTAGTGTTAGGCGCGTTTGCTAAAGGGACCGTCTGTGTAGTGTTTTGTGACACGGGCGAGAGCGCGGGTGCGCGGAGCCGCGCACTCCGTCTAAAGGGACCGTCTATGACAAGAAAAGCAAACGTTGGAATGATATTACCAACTCTATCACACTCCACTTAGCCAAAGACAAAAATACCATTAAATACCGTGATACCGTGATAATTTTAAAAAATACCGTGATAACAATTTTTGGTCATACCGCCCAGCTCTACTTTAACTCCCTCCTTCACCTTGTTGATCTCATTTAATGGTGTGCTACAAAAGCCTGGATATTTGGGAAAAACATGCAGTAAACACGATGAGCACCTGTTTCCAAAGTAACTGCCACTGTGTTCCACAATGAAGAACATACATCTGCTCTGCATCCACTACGTGGGTAAATACATGTTATTATTAGCATTTTGCCCTTGAAACTAAGAAAAGATGCATTCAGGGGCTTCGGGAGAATAACGGCAGCTGTGACTGAAGTAAAGCAATTGAATGTATGAGGTCAGGTTCTCCAGCTGTACTTTATGTCAATAGTTGGAAAGAGATTTGCATGTGGCACACAACTCTGCTAGAATCCTCAACAGCAGCCACAAAGATATTCAGGTTTTATTGAAATAAGAAAGTGCAACATATTTTACAATCTTATAAATATTATTTTCTATCAAGTCTGTTAAGAATGCATAAGATATATGTATTGTATAAGGCATGTTATGCAGTATATCATAGTAATACTTTAACAGGCAATTAAGTGCAGGGACAGAAGCCATTTTAAAGAGCCTATATTACACTATTTTCTTTTTTACACTATAATGTTGTTTCCTCATCAGAAACATACCTGGAATTGTTATGTTTCATTTCACGCATATTTAACTCCTGCATATTTAGAACAGAAAACTCTCCTTGTGACGTCATGTGGGAATACGGGAAGTGCTATTCTTAAACTTCACACACCTTCACTAGAATCATTTGGATGGTTTCAGATGATTTCAGCCCAGGAATTGCCCATCTCTTCTCTACTAAAGGTAAAGGGTTAACTTGAAAACTACAGCTTCATGACATTACACGGTGCAACAGAGCATTTTGAGCTTTGGAGATGTAGATAGACTAATAATAAAAGATTACTCAAACATGTGTGAATGAAACAAAGCACAACCCCAGGTATGTTATTGATGAGGCAACATTATAACATAACCAAAAGCTTTGAAGAGTCAATTTTGCGTAATGCAGAAGCTTTAAACCTGTACTTTTTAACTTGTAGACCACGATGACATTCACAAAAGAGGGTGACATAATCATTAAGACTGTGGTGTAAAAAGTTCACTCAAAATGTCATTATAACCAACGCCATCATGTCATAGCAGCATATTCAATTTATTGTATCATCCTAAATGGAGGGTTATAAAACTCTGCTTCAGTGTAGTGACATTTACTTGATCCAACAATTAATAGAAATTTGTAGGCTGTAAAATAACTAATTTGAGATACATTTACTGTATTTACACCTTTTCAAATGCAATAATTTTTTTGAAATATTGTGCAGTCAAAGCTCATATCTCCTTGAGCCAGCCTCAAAGATTTTCTGCAAAGGTAAAACTTGATATGTTAAACTGCAATATAACTTCCATCCATACATTAAATGTTCTTTTAGATATCCTTTGTCATTTTGTCCAACAGGTAAAGATAATATTGAGTTATTGGATTCATTCACTTGGTTTTATCAGATACTTTACACAAAGAGAGCTGTTTCGAGTTTGCTATCTATAGTAGGCAGGTGTTAAATGGCATCAAGTTGTTTGGATATTAAGTGGATATTATCAGAGCACTTGTAGAGAAGTGTAATATGTTTATCGATGAGATTAGAGCGACTTTAAGCAAGGTTGTGTCCTCCTGTTTTATTCCTTTCTTTTAGCCGAGTTAGTGAGCGGGTAAGTGAGAGGGCGAGGATTAACAATTTACGTTCTTTTTAAAGGTAATACAGTCGGATACGTATTTACCTTGTTGAATGTTTCGGCTGCAATCTGCATTTTCAGAACTGTCACTGGTCTTGGTGGTGACGAGCTAGAATATAGGGATGCACCGATACTGGTATAAGATATTGGAGCCAATCCAGGAAAATTTGCTGGATCGGTTCCATGATGATCTGATCTGTATAGCTGATAACCTGCTTGGGTTTTTAATTGAATTTAATAAAACTATTTACTGGTTGATGTTAGCCAAGAAAGTCTCATAATCTTTGAAACTGGCCCATGCAAAGCTCTTACTATCTACTTGCAGGATGAAGAGCAAAAGAAAGCAGGACTGCAAACCTATACTTGAAGCATTATCCATGTTGTAGTGCTCTGAAATATAACTAATATGAATCTTTATTGTATTATTCTTTGGATTACAATAAAAACAGACTTTTAAATACTTTAGAGGGACTCCAAATGAGCAGTGTGTTCACAGTGTGCACGCATCAATGAAAGATGTGAGTGAAGAAGTATCTAGCCGAGTATTATAGTTCACCAAAACCACAAACAACACATTTGCCCGGAGTGATGCTTTTAAGAAGACTTTTCCCGGACCACATTTATCGATAGCGTTAAGTTCCTTTGTAAAAACATGGCGGTGCTGCATTAGAGAGAGACGGCGACATCATAATAGTTTTTATAGCCTCATTAATTCCAGATAGGCTTGTTGGATTCACATCTGTCTCTCTCCCAGCCACTGAACATAATCAAATGTTATGTTGCTTCATCTCTGTTTGTTGTTGTTGTGCAGTCTGTCGCCGAACCGGATCTGCTTTGTTTGTTAAAGACCTGATGTTGATGGATACAAAGTGGACGAGGCAGACAGACGTGATTGGTTTTACCAGTAATAACGCAAGTAGGACTCTGTCTCCTATACACACCCAGACCTTCATCCATTAGGGATAAATCAGGATGCATTAGACAAAATAAGGAGCAAGCGTGCTTGTTTATATTGCTATTTATGGCGCAGTGCTAGTTGAATTTAAAATAAACCGTCGTCTACCCTGAAGACTCTTTGTTCCCGTTTCCTGATTGATTAGTAAGTAAAAGCCAAATTAGCACACAGCAGCCGATAATTAAACCCGGTCTGGAGTCTATGCATAACTTCCGATTTTAAAGGTCCAATAATATGCTAAATTAACTCTTGTGAGCTTGAAGCCATGTTATAATATGTTACCTAATCAAAAACATACCTGGAGTGTTTTGTTCACACATGTAATCCTTACCACGACAACACAAGGTGGAGTGTTTTCAGTTTGAGAGAAAAACACAACGTAAATATGCAAGATTTGTGTGTTAAACGTGTGTTAATGAAACAAAACACAACTCCAGGTATGTTTGTAATGAGGAAACTATATTATAACATATAAGCCAGAAAATAGTTCAATATGGACACACTGATTTTGGGCAATACTCTTTCTCTTTAGAAGAAGTGTGGAATTTGACTTAATAATCATCCATCCTGACTTTAATCTATAAGGTGCATAAATTTTATGTTGTCATTTTAGCAACAGTTATTTTTGTATGCTGACATTGTGATACCTATGCTAACATCAATATGCATACACTTTCATATCACAAAAGGTTTGATATGATGAATTTATCAAGAGTTTTTCTCATTTCTTCAATATTGCAGTATTGAGTGCAAATGGAAGGTTATTTTTTCTATGCAACAATTTATTTTAACCCAGAATGCATAATCATGAGAAACGATCTACTAGAAAGGACAATTTCCTCAAAAACATCACTGCCAATGTTTATTCATTTGAAAAGAACTTACTGCTGAAGAGAAACACTAGAATTGTGTTCCCTAGTCTACAATTCAGACCACATTGTTAGCCATCTTCATCTTGAGTTCCAGTTGCGTTTAATTTATTTATTCTGGGAGACAAACTGACAGGAGAGGCCCAGGCCATCTCCAGACGCAGTGAGGGCCTCTGAATTAATAAAGATGTGTGAGCTTTTACCAGAACTGTGAGGTGAAGAGACAGAGAGGTCTGTTGTAGATGTTTTCCTGCAGATGGAGAAGAGGAAGGTCCCACAGAGCCCCAGAGTTTTACACTACATAGGTTTGTTTCCAAGACTCGCAGATGCATTTTATTCCTTTGTCTTTGTCGGAAAAAGCAATACATAGAAGCAATAAAACCTGAATTATAGATGGTTTGAACTGCCTGAGAATCAGATCAAACCAATATATTATTTGTATGGCAGGGGTGATATTCCCATCGGGAGGTTTCATGGTGCTATTGTGAAACGCATTATTGCACAATAGTTTTAGGTGCCATCATTTTGTTGGAGATTGAAATATAGGCAGAGCAAAAGTTCAACTCTTGTATTCTTAACTATTTTAAAGGTCACAAAATTGATTCTTGAGAGCTTTAAGCCGTGTTATAATGTTGTTACCTCATCAAACACATACCTGGAGTTGTGTTTTGTTTCAATCACACATGTTTAAGTAACCCTTTATTATTAGTTTGTCTACATTTCCAAAGCTCAAAAGGAAGAAAGGAATTTGACCCCCAGAAATACATTGTTATTTTCATAATCCAATGTGATCAAGTTCTAATCCATACTCTCATTCTCCAGTAGCACAGAAAAACCCTAAGTCCTTTTACAACCAGACACACAGTTTTTGGTATCATTTCACTGACATCCCATTCTCTGAACAGCCCACTCCCTCTAAGTCTGTGGCAGAGCTTTGATGCCATTGACGGGGTTTAACTTTGCAGAAGACAGTGATGCTGTGCCCTCTCTCTGCCCCGACCCTCTTCATTCTCTGGGGTGGGATCACGAGTATCTCCACCGGGCAGAACTGACAACCCTGAGTCTACAATTACACCCAAATCCAGAAAACCTCCTCTTGGATCCAAGCACAAAAAATGCAAATGTAATTACCAGTGGTTAATAACTTGAAGCATTGGAGCTAAACTGGCTCAGTGTCTAGTCCTAATTGTGTGTGGGGTAAGACCTCTGTCATCTGGGTGGCACTGCAGCTGAAGTCTAGGGTTGAATCCAGAGATAAGAGCGGCTTTGATGGGGAGGGCTTTTTTTCCCCTTTGTCTTAAATGAGAAAAATGACACAAAGCGCGCAGCAGATTAATGGTGAATGAAACAGATTTAGGAAGGTCATTTTCAACATTGGCTTTTGACATTACTGCGCAAGATCAAGCAAGGTTATTGTTCATTTTTGTATCACCATATTTAACTTTTCTGGTGGGAGTCAGACACGTGCTTGTTTCCAGATATATTGCTTTGACTGGAATGTTTGTATAGCATTTTTAATCTTATGTTAATACTGCTAAAATACCTTGAAAACCATGCCATTCTTGTTGTGAGCGACCTTGACTCTCCACAGAGCTGACTCACCTGCTTGTCTCCATGGGGATGGTTATGTTACACTGCATCTTAAATGCAGTGAATTTGGCTCCTAGTAATTGCATGTTGCAATTGCAATTGGTGTGAAAGCATAAATGTTCTAGTTCATATGTTAACATGAACTGCTCAATTTATGTTAGGTTTCACTGATAAATAGTGATCAAAAGAAATACCATTACCAAAAACAGAATTATCTTGCCAATAGACAAACCAACCATATGCACTAGCAGGACATAGACATATTTTTTCATGTTAAATGTGCTGATATGACTTTATTTGAGTCATGTGTTTGGAATTTTAAGTTGGAGCGACCTAATGTATGGTCTATGAGAGAGCCTGAAGTTTTTAGAAAATTTTAGGTCATTGTGTTGTAATGTACATTAGTGCCCTAAAATATGGCTTGGGGGCGCCCGGTGGGGGCAACCTCAAATCAAGTGATTGGGCTTCATAAACGTGAACACACTCCTGACCTATAGAGTTGTGTGTGCTATACACTTATGGCGAGTTCAACTTGCGTCTGAGGAACAGTTTTTAGGGAATAATATGTCTTCTCTTCAGGGGGCCAAGCAAGAAAAGAGGCACTGAGCTGAAATGAGTGCATCTGGCTGCAGTGACATCCTACGACACTTGATTCACACACCTTTTGCCTAAACCTCCACACAGGAGAGCAGAAGGAGAGGTACAAAGCAGCGGACACACTGACAGACCCACCGCCGGAACCTGTGGCTCCCGCTGCTGCCACCGGGACCTGGGGCACTTGCTTGCTGCTCTGTCTGCCTCTGCCAGCTCATTTCTGGGCAGAAAAGTTTCTCCTGGGCAAAGCGCACAGAGGGCTTCAGTCTACCCTGTGCCCTAGTGCTAATACTGACTGGTCTGTCATGCCCCACAACATGGTCGGAACTTTAAGTGGATTTAAGTGGAAAGTGGGATTAAGACTCGTTTTACAACCAGCGGTGTGTTACGTTGTGTTGTTGGGGTTGGTTGTTGGGGATGGTTGTGAGCGGTGGATCAGGTTGTGCTGCTGTGTTGTGCTCTGATAGATATAGTTCAGCCAGTAGTGACCAAAATGACTGTTTCTGGCATTTGATATAATACTATATAGCCTATATATATATTTATAACATATATATTTATAATTTTGGCCTCTGCGCGCCCCCCAAAAAATGATACCACCAGCCGCCACTGCTAGCAACAACAGCTCAATAACTTTATAATAACACTGTAGAGCAAAGGGAATCTTTTAAAATGCCTGTACACATAGTTAAAGGGCATTTTTTGGTCTGAAAGTGTAAACAACACCACAGAATAGCCAAACCTTGTTTAATCCACTGGATAAAAGCACCCCATAGAGCCTATAGATATATAGAACAGTATGAAGGCTCCAGCTGTTTTCAGATAAAGTTAGTGTTGGATAATAGCCACTACACGCTGTCAAATATGAAGATCAAACAGCAGCGTATGTGAGACAGGCAGGCGGATGTCATTAAAAAGACAATATTTACTGGACTTTGGCACTGATTAGAAGGATCACGTCTCAAAGGCTGCGAATCACACACTTTGTTTTGTTTTTCAAAGTGACTACAGAAAGAGGATTAAAGTCATTTCGGGACCCTCAGGGCAATTTCTCCACACGATTTAGTGAATTAATCAGTGTTTTGCCCAGACAGGGGTGGGATTTTTGTATAAAACTGTTTTATTAGGATGAAAATGCCTAGACTATCAAATAATGCCCTTCTGTGTTATGGAGATGAGGTGGGCGCTTTTTCTTATGGTTCATTCATTTAATATTTACCAAATAGACTCATGCAATCAAGCCCAAAATTATGACATTAATTTGAGGGAACAGTATAATTACCATTACATCATAGCACATGCCATGAATATGATTTAGTACAGGGGTGGGCCCGGGGGCCACATACGGCCCGTTAACCTTTTTAATCCGGCCCGCCAAACATGAATGAACTGCAATAAAATGTATTAGTTTTATTTTCCCTGCATTTCTGGTGTTTCCCAATAGATGGCGCACTCTAGATACATTGATACATAAAACCAAATTATCCACATGGGCCCGTGGCTCAGTGCCCGGGGGTAGAACTATATCTTGAACATGACTTCCTCACTCATGGTCCAAAAACCTTCCCAAACCTACCCTATTTATTTTATTTTCTATTTTTATCGTATTTTATTTATCTTATTTTATTCTATTTTTAGACTATTCGAGTT
Source organism: Odontamblyopus lacepedii (assembly GCA_034769755.1). Taxonomy (NCBI): domain Eukaryota; kingdom Metazoa; phylum Chordata; class Actinopteri; order Gobiiformes; family Gobiidae; genus Odontamblyopus; species Odontamblyopus lacepedii. Next base: position 35,784,258 of record CM068351.1, on the reverse strand, counting down.
TATATATTCTCCTTTTGTATCGTACTGATGCCCTATTTTGTACAGTATATTAAGAGATTTTTGTTCTATCCTTACTGTTGAGGTGGTTGCTACATTCATGTAGTATTAAAAAACATGACAATATCAAGTAATCCAGTTACTTATTAATAGTAATTAGTAATTTAATGGATTACGTTACAAACTACATTTTGGGGTCTGTAATCTGTAATCTGTAGGGAATACAGTTTAAAGTAACCTTCACAGCACTGTCAACAGAATTATCAAATGTGTCACAATGAAACAGAATTCAAAACTTCTGAAGCGGAAAATCATTGGCCCTAAATATGGTGCACAAGTTGAATAGGGACGTTTGAATCTGCCACATGGAAATCATTGGATCCTGCAAGTTATTTTCTGTTTATTTGCTGGGCTGATGTAGTCAGACCAGAACACTCCATCCATCTGCTCCTGGTCCGGCCCTTCCATCAAATTTTAAAACCCTTTGTGGCCCTTGAGCCAAAAAGTTTGCCCACCACTGATTTAGTATCTAACAAGTGAAAACTGTGTTGTTATGTGCTAAACATCAAAATTTAGTACATTTTGATATAGGCAGTTCATGACGGCTGAATGATTGAATTAGCCAAATCACCAAAACTTCAACTGCACTTTTTGCCATTTTATTCATGATTATAGACACCACAAAAAGTAAAATTCTTTCATTAATTCACATTTTTTATCATTTCTTTTACCTTATCAACATTATGAAATCAAACTTTCTGAATAAAATTATGAAAAAGCAATTTACATTCTTGTTGAAGTAAAAAAAAAGAAAAGAATTCTGCATCTTAAATGGCCACAATATTTTAAAAAGTAGGAATTTGTTGTGGTATCTACATAATCACAATTTTTAACTATACTTAAATAATACTGATATGACTAGTCTGTTGTGGTCAGTGAATACAGCTGTAAGTTGGATCTCAAATGCTGGTACTGACACACATCAATTAGCCAGAATACAAAATACATCGTCATTATTAGTTGGTTACAGAGCTCCATATTGGGTGGGTGGTCATTATGCTATGCCAGATCACAGTGCATTTCCTTGTTGCGGGGTTTCAGTGTGAATATTTTCCACAGAACGCGTAAAGAGCTCAACTCGGTGACAGTTTGACAGTGAAACAGTGACAAAAGTGAGCAGCAGTGGACCAGAATCAAAGATGAAGAACCAGAGGAAGCCCATAGCCTACAGCCCTCCACAGAGCCTTTACAAATCTTCTGTTGTGATGTAACACTACGGGGACAATTCATCTGGTCACACTGACGCCATGGAGACTAAATCTGACAACAATACTTCTTCTGATACAGAGATGGTAGATAGACATTTGCTTAGATCAGATCTACAGTATGACTGCAACGGTGAACACCAAGCATGTGGCTCTTTACAATTCAAAACGAAATATTCTGTCTTTTGAATGGTCAGAAGTTCTCAAAATGCTGTTCAAAACATGATAGCAAAAACTGAAACCCATGCTAAAATGTTAGATTTTCAGAAAATGTATAATTTCTCAATAAATATGTCATATAGTAAAATATATGTGGAAGGCTGAAACAAAATGGCCTAACCTACATTCCTTGTTGGAGAGTTTGGCCTTTTGGATATATTGTTGCAAAAACCTGTTACCGCGACAAGGAAAGGGGGAGACGGCAGCAGTTTTTAACCCTTGTGTAGGCATTTATTACAAAGGCGAGGTAGACAAAGTGGCAGTGGTGTGGCGACGTGACAGCCCCCGGTAGATGGAGTGGAGTAGGAGAGACGAAGGGGCAGACGTGCACACAAGCACAGGCTTTATACTCCCTCGGGGAGGAGCAGGCATTCAGGGCAGGACGTGGAGGCATGGACACACACCTGGAGAGGGAGAAAGAGAAGCAGGGAGGGCGCAGGGCGAGCCACGCCCTGGGCTGTGACACCCCCGCCCCTTCTGGAATGGACTTTGGGAAATTCACTGTACCTTGAGGGTCTACGTGGCCCCAGGACAAGGGCTCTTCCACCGTGCCATCCCGGTTGAGCGTAGCACGGAGGTTTACAGCAGCATCTCATCTCGGTGCCATGGCCCGGGTCACTGCACATGCAGTAAACGTGTCTGGAAACAATGACGGCATTATATGCACTGAGCCGCCACCTTTTACTCTTCACTGATGACATTATGCACTAAGCCACTGCTATTTACAAATTGTTTATCCACATCCTTCTCTATGAACGGTGGAATCAAGTAAATACATTTATTCACATCAAAATCTGTGCCTCCAACAGGACTACTTGATTGACTGGCTAAACACACAGATTTGCGCCTCGACATAGCCTCAATCTCCAGTCTACGTAGCTCAAAACTCAGTTGAAGCTCCTTTTCCTTAAGCTCCAAACGGCGTATTTCTAACTGTAGCTCCAATTTACACAACTTCCACCTCCAGCCCGTGTAGTAACCGAGCCAACAGGTGAAAGCACATTTCGCTCAGCTAAAGCTGTGTGGTGTTTAAACTTAAGATCCTGCTTCTTGTCCTGCTTTGAAAATGGCACTTCATAATGTGTCGCAATAGTGCACAGACTGACTTTAGTACACACGTTGAGCTTTCCTAAACTATGCTGAGCCACAAAATCCTCCAAATCAAACTCCAGCACTGATAAAAATTCTGCGCAGACAAAATGCAAAAAACATGTGGGTTTAAATCAAAATAAACCTTACAGCCTCCCTCACATGGGTAACACAACAAGTGCATGACCGCACTGCATATTGATACGGGAAAATACACTAAAGAGAAGGAGAGACTCAAAGTACTGCACAACTTTATCACCAATGCTCCATCTAGTCTTCGCTTACCTAACCTGGCGCTCACCTGAGTAACTGTGCCTGGGTCTTCACGTGGTTCTGCGGCGGCTTTTTATGCACCCAAACCCAGCAGGTCCACACGCGGTAATCTGTCATAGACGACCCCACAAGTGGATAAGAAAAAGCACGTTCCCATGTCACTACCAAAACAACAAAACCAGTGAAGCTCAAAGGAGAAACGCCTCTCAGCCTGGCCAGAGGGCAAAGGCAGTTAAACTTCTACAAAAGCTGTACAATCTCACCCACCTATATTTCCCGGATCAAACATGCAAAAACACCGCCACAATAGTCCACATGAATCGCCGACGTCGTATCCCCTCTGTGCGCCTTCTCCAATGCAAAGTGCTTTACTGAACAGCACCTATAAAAACTCCCACACTGCCAACTGGATTCATTCACAAAATCAAAAAAGTAGGTCAGTGGGTCAGGCTTAGGCGCAAAAGGTGCAAGGATTGCGACCAAAATACACCTCACAAAATCCCAACGCGCAATCAAATTTATCTAGCGAAGATACTTTACCAACATTTTAGGATAAGCCCCCACTTGTTATGTATACTTCATAAATACAGACCGTAGTCCAAAACAAAGTTTGCGCCATTCCCAGTCTTCTGCCCTGCTTCTGTCCTCTGCATCAGGTAGGCAAAACCAGCCTATGAAGCATATTTAAGATGAAGAAGAGACCTCCGAGAGTAGGATAGCAACCAAACTGATTTATTACTGGGAACGATCCCGGACGAGCCCCCATTTGTTACGGCCCCTGCTTGAACGACAAGGAAACAACAAGGAAACGACAAGGAAACGACAAGTAAACAACAAGGAAACAACGAGGAAAGGGGAGACGTCAGTGGCAGTTTTTAACCCTTGTGCGGGTGCTTATTATAAAAGCAGGGTAGACAAGGTGGCAGTGGCATGGCAGTGTGGCAGGCCCCGGTGGATGGAGTGAAGTAGGAGAAATGAGGGGACAGACGTGCGCAGACTTTACTTTACTCTCCGGTCTTGTGGGAGGAGCAGGCAGGCAGGGCATAACATGGACACACCAGGGAGAGAGCGGCAGGATGAGCCACAGCCTGGATCGTGAAAAATGCAAAAGAGTGCAAAAAAGAAAAAAAAATGCTCTTGGATTTGTTGGATTTCCTGACTTTAAACTCATCTTTGCAGACAGAAATTTGTACAATGTGCTAACAACTTGAATGCATGTATTATCTGGATGATCAGACGAGTTTGTGTGCACTAGAAAGTATTTGAAGTTGACTGGCTTTATATTTCCTCTTGGGGCTGCTGTTTGAAAATGGGAGAAATCAGGTACAGGGTCTTTGCGATTGCCAAATGTTTTCAAACGCTGTCTTCACAAATCACATGGAAATCGCCATGGTTACTGCAGAAGTCTAAAGGACAGACCCGTAGGTGGAGGGATATTACATGGATGAATTCTCCATAAATGAGAATCGTGCATAATTTGAGGGACTGAAACGTGAGTAAAACCCTCCCGATTTTAATCTAAAAGCCCATGAAATGATGACATAAACATAGAGAAATGTGCACATCAGTGTTTCATATGTGCGCGTACATGAAAATGACCAAGTATGTAAAGGGCCATAAAACAGACATTAAGATGAGCGCACGCTGCACTTTGACGTTGCGATGGTTTCCTTTAGGGGGTTATTTGACTGTTGAATCAACGATTAAAGGGCTCAAATTACACAAATTTCTCGTCCATGTTATGCTGTTTTTTCCTCATCACAAACATACCTGAACTATTTTGCCAAAATAGTTAGAATAGATTGTGAATTGTACATTTCCTGGTATTTTGTTCAAGTTTTGATTAGCTGAGTCATACATGGGTTTCAGCGCCCTGTATTGATGAAATTTTGAGGACTTTTGTGTTTAGTAGTTTTATATTTAGTTGCTATGGTGACCGTGCTAGTTTTTCATTACTCAGAAACCAATTGATAGGCAAATGTTTTCTAAGGCAATTTTATTTTATTCATACAACAATAAACATCAAATTGGGACTGTGATAAAATCTTATTGACTTGTGCTAGATAAGGCAAGACGATTTTTTACATTAGACCAAAGCATTGACTCACTCGCTGATTTAAAAGGACACTAAACTGCAACTGCAACTGCATCTGAAAGGAGCATTTTGTGAATTTACTGTCACGTATTGACCGCTCCACGTCTAATCTTTGTCACGTGGTTACATTTATTTGTATCATGACTGCATCTTTAATGAGCATTTCATGAAACCACCCAAACACATTAATGCCATGCTTTATTACGCTCACAAAACTGCATCAATACTAATTTGTACATTTTGCTGCCGACGGCAATTGTAAGCATACCGTAAACGTGCGTGTGCGTTGGCGATCGTGATTGATGATGCTCTAAAGATTCAAGTCTTGTTAATTTAAGGTTGCTGGTAATTATCCACTAACATCATTTTACACACGCCGCGAGAGGGGGGATTAATCAATGGCACATAAATCTCTGATTAACAGAATCCTATTAACGAGATTTCTGTTAATTTACAATTAACGCAATCTCATTATCAATATTGGCCATTTGCTCAAGTCCTGGCCAGAGGAAGCAGCAGATTCTCAAACTCGGTGCACTTGATGTTATTGCACTCAGGAGGACGTACAGCTCGATGGGAAAAAATATATAGTGGTGCCATTAATTTGCCATCTCCAGAAAAGGGCATCAGTGATCTGTGAAATCACTTTGTTCGTTTGAGATGGTTGCACTTTCTGTTCATTTAGAGCCCATAATGACTTAGATTATGTGAGTGGCGCCGTCTGCTTGTCTCTTCTGCCGCACTATGTCAACCCGGGACAGTCACAAACTTGTTTTCATTTCGTTTTTCTTTTTCAAGATTGTCTCCAACCTGTGCATTTGATTAAAAATAAAATAGAAACCAAAAACATAAACAGCAAACATTTACAAAGTGGTCATAAAGGCAAATTGAAACTTAACATCCCGAGAAAGAAACTATTATTTATTTACATTCATTAAAGGTGCACTATAGAATTCTAGTGCCCGGTCTGCATCCTGCTTATATCCAAGGAGATCATCTTGCTTTGCCTAGAATGTTTCATAGTATGGCATTAAACGTATCTATTTTCATGGAACTAAACAGGCGCTGTAACTATGGAAGATAAGTTGCAGGGTAGATCTGTGGAGAAGGCGAATCAGCTCAGTGAAATCGTTTATCGTAATTGAATAAATGCACTATAGATATGTTTAATGCCGTTCTCACATTCTGAACAAATTAATACATGGAGACAAACAGATGGTGGACCTATGCCAGAAAGTTTATCTTTAATTCCAGAATACATAATAGTATTAGGACTGAAACGATTCATCGAGTAAATCGATTACAAAAATGCATAGATTATTATTTTTTTTTTGCCTCGATGCTTCGTTTTATTTTCATACGCTTGGCGATGGCCGGAACCTTCTGTGGTAAAGTTTCTGCACGACCACTGCACCTCATCTCCTCCCTACGCCGCACACACCTCATCTCCTCCCGTATGGATCGTGTCTTGTCGCGTACGATGCGTGGACCCTGCTTCCTCCTGTGCGCCTCTAAACCAGAACTAACACCAGGACTAAAACCAGGTCTAAAGCAGGTCTAAACCAGGTCTAAACCAGGTCTAAACCAGGTGTAAACCAGATCTGAAACCAGGTCTAATCCAGGTCTAAAACCAAACAAGAATTTGCAGGAGTTGGTTGCTACATTCATGTAGTTTTAAAAATCATGACAGTATCAAGTAATCCAAAGTATTCAGATTACGTTACTCACTTTAAGCAATTTAATGGATTATGTTACAAACTACATTTTGGGGAATGTAATCTGTAATCTGTAAGGGATTACATTTTAAAAGTCACCTTCTCCACACTGATGCTACAACATCTAAACAGAAAGCCCCGTACATTACATCAAGTGGAAAAGAAACTGCAGGTGAGTCAACCTTAGCCCAGTGATAATTACGTTTTTCATGTCCAAAACACGTGTATCTGTCAATGCACGTGGTGTGTAGTTAACGTGTGCAAAGTAGACGATTACTTGATTATTCGAACAAAATAATCGACAGAATAATTGATTACTGTAATAATCGATAGCTGCAGCCCTAAATAGTATATTATTCATATGTTTGGTTTAAGTAAGTGTTTTGCATGTTAAACAAATGGAAGCGGTTCTTTATGCTAAATTGTCCTACTACCATCACATTTCTCTAAGTGCTCATTTCCACAAACCTATTTCAGTTTTGCTCTTGTCAAAAACTTAAACAACCAAAACAGGAAAGAAAGCACACACACTATAGAGCACTGTTTCACATCCGCCACTCTGTTGAGCACACCCAGGTTTGTTTTGCTGTGATCCATGAAATAATCTATCAATGGGAGAGGAAACTGCGAGCCCAGGCATCGATTCACCGTTTTATCGTCAGTGTTGAGTTCTGCTGGTGGTTTTATAGCACCATGGGAAGAGTGTGGCGTCAGTCTGCCGTGTATTGTTCCTCCACTTCTGTCGTGTGTGGGAGCCAGTTTCCTCCTCTCTAACTACTCCTTCTGCTGTGGTACTTGCAGTCTCTTTGGCAGAAAACTAACCGCTCGTCACAGATGGTACCTGAGTTTAAAATTTCCATACTTTTAAAATGTCACTGAAATTGTACAAATCTATTTCATGTAAGATATTCACAGCTATTCAGCCTCCTCTTTTTGAGCATTGCGCTTCTTTTGCTCTGTTTTGTTTTTGCTTACACTTTTGTTTTATTTAATTATGCTCAAATAAACACTGATGATGATTTCTTTGCAGTAAATAAAGGAGGAATTTCTGTGCTTCTTACAGCAAGCACAAAGGAAAAATATCAAACTAAACACTTATTTATTTGATAGGGACAGTGTATTTTAATGAACATCTCTAATTACTGTGTAAATATGACAGATTATAGCAAAACAAAAGAAAATATTTCCATCTGTTGTCCCTAGGCAGGTGACACAGAGAACAAATACAAAATACAGACGGAAATAATGCACAACAGTAAAAGGCCAAATTAAAAGTGTTCACAGGCTTGGTTTTCCTTCATCCACTCTTTAAGGTGCAATTTGAATGAAACTTGGATTCTTACTGTGAGTGGGCTCACCTCTCCACAGATCTGGCATGTACCTTGGCCCTGTGGTGTCACCTAATGCCATACTGTGGAACATTCCAGGCAATATGTCCATGGAAAGAAGCTGGCGACAGACCTTTCACCAGAAAAGTTACACAGTGCTCCTTAAAACTATAGGTCTAAACATGGACTGATCCCGTGCACTAAACTATATTTAGTATATTTCAGTTCTTATGCCTTTGTGAATTCTTTATTAAGGCTCATTATAAAATGTTACCATTATTCCTTTTTAACCAAATTTACACTGTATTAACTGAAATCTCAGTTGTTAAAAGCACCTTTTATAGACTGGAGTTGTAAATTAGCACAGACCATAATTTCTGTGATACCATTAATTTGTCTCATGTTAATCTATCATTCTAAATGATTTGCATTAAAACAATGATGCATGACTTTTCTATAGGCACTCAAATATGCTTTGTGTGGGGAAGTTAATTCACATTTCAGTCAACCTGCTTCGAGTTACTGTCACATTGAAATAGCACTTCTGGTTCAAACTCACCAAGGCCAGTCTACACATACAGTGTGTCATATTATGATTATGAACATTATGAACTGTAAGTGTTATTCTGTAAACTTCCCATTACAGCATACATATCCAATCTCTATTTTAACCAGAACTTGCTCTACAAAACATGAAGAAAAACTGCGAGCACATTTAGAACAAATGTGGCAAACAGGGACGTGCACAGGAATTTTGAGGGGCAGTTGCTCTGACATGAAGAAAGGGCAATGCACCGCCCACCAAACTTCAACGGATTGTGATAAAACTTATAAATTTTATTTTTCCTGTAATTCTGGAGTTTCCCAATAGATAGCGCACTCTAGACACATGAAACCAAATTGTCCATACACCCTGACACAGTGCCCAGGGGTAGAATTATATGTTGAACACGTCTTCCTCACTCATGGTCCGAAAACCTTCCCATAAAGCACTGCGGCCAAGTCTATATCTAGTGTGCCGCGGGCACAGCACCTCCTCTTGTACGGCGTGGACACCTCGCGTGGATCGTGTCTTGTCGCGTAGCTGCGTAGGCCGCGCTTCCTCCTGTGCACCTCTAAACCAGAACTAACACCAAGACTAAGACAGGTCTAAAGCAGGTCTAAACCAGGTGTAAACCGGATCTAAAACCAGGACTAAACAAGCATTAAATCAGGACTAAAACCAGGTCTAAACCAGGATTAAAACCAGGTCTAAAACCAAACAAGTATTTGCAGGAGTTGGTTGCTACATTCATTTAGTTTTAAAAAGCACGACAATATCAAGTAATCCAAAGTATTCATATTACATTATTCATTTAAGTAATTTAATGGATTATGTTACAAACTACATTCTGGGGTATGTAATCTGTAATCTGTAATCTGTAGGGAATACAGTTTAAAGTAAATTTCCCAACACTGTCAACAGAATTATCAAATGTGTCACAATGAAACTGAATTCAAAACATCTGAAGTGGAAAATCATTGGCCCTAAATATGGTGCACAAGTTGAATTGAGACATTTGAATCTGCCACATGTAAATCGTTGGATCCTGCAAGTTATTTTCTGTTTATTTGCTGGGCTGATGTAGTCAGACCAGAACACTCCATCCATCTGCTCCTGGTCCGGTGCTTCCATCAAATTTTAGAGCCCTTTGTGGCCCTCGAGCCAAAAAGTTTGCCCACCCCTGCGTTAGAAGTTGAAAAAACGGAACTTTTGGCGTCGGCCGCGCCGCGGACCGGTGCTCGGAGCTTTCTGCGGGACCGTGGCTCTCCACAGGACCGGGTGTCTTCGCGGGACCGGGGCGCTCCACGGGGCTTGTGGGTAACCTCTTTTTACTTTGCGCGTGCAGGCTCAGGTGCTGGTCGCGTGCAGCTCTGTAAACAGAACTGAACCCCTCCCTCCAGACTCGCACTTGCGCGGTGCCCGAATGTGAATGAGGTGACTATTTTATTTTCAGTTTCAAATCTAGGCATAGGCATTTTCATACAAGAAAACCTGTATGCTTCGACCGAAAAAACAAGATAAAAAAAAAAAAATTCCCTCGGAAGGGCAACTTTAGTCGAGGAGGCCATACGGGCAGTTGCCAGGACAACCAGAGCAACCCCCCTCTGCACGTCCCTGCTGGCAAATACATTCTAATGGATTTAAAGGTCCTATATTATGCAAAATGGATTATTGGGAGCTTTAAGCCATGTTTTAATGTCGTTACCTCCTCAAAAACATACCCAGAGTTGTGTTTCGTTTCATTCACGCATGTTTGAGTAAATCATATTAGTTTGTCTACATCTCCAAAGCTCAAAATGCTCTGCTCCACCTTGTGATGTCATGAACCAGTAGTTCACAGCTACCTTTTACCTTTGGTTTAGTAGAGATTCCAGAGCCGAAATTATATATATGATTCTAGTGAAGGTGTTAAAAACTACTGTATAACCACATGACATCAGTTTGAGAGAAGAACACCGCCTAAATGTGCAGGGTTTGTGTTAAACAAATGAAACAAAACACAACACCAGCTATGTTTTTTGATGAGGAAACAACATTATAACAGTCTGTAAACAGAGTAATATAAGCCATTTAATGTTTCTGTCTATCTTACATTATCTTTGGATACTTTACCTAATTGAAGATTTCGTTTGCAGTCCAAACTATCTCTGCAGGAACTCTCTCGTAACTATTTCACTCCCACTTTTTGCCAAGAAACAAAGTGTTCTTCGCAGATGCTACCTGGGCTTCAGATTACAATTAAGCTACTTTAAAACGTAATTGCACTTTTCTGTGCTCAAAGCCAGCAGTGCTCTGGAAGCAGCGGTAAATTACAGTGTAAAAGCCGTAAATGGGGGGGCTATAAACAGTTTAATCAGAGCGCTTGTTAACAGGCTGTTCACCAGGCGTCCTCCTGTGTTTTCACCCAAACCTAGCTTCAATAAATCAAACCCGAGCTCATAAAACCCCTCTGTGGTTTTCATATATTTGCATTAATCGATAGGACAAAATGGTGAACGCAATGAGGTGTACTTTATTGCACAGTCGTGTTATTTATGAGTGTGCAAACAACTTGAGCATAAATATTTGTGCAAGGCTCTGAGGGCTTTGAAAATGTGGTGTTATAATTATGGTTTTATTAAGTAAAATTTGACTTAAGGCCTGAATGTGGTCTGTTATATTCACTTTTATAATATACGTAGGCCTGCCACAATAACACATTTTGAAACACGATTGCAACAAAGAAATATTGGGATAAATGTAACCCCAATAAACTATTTTAAAAGCATGAGCTGCAGTAAATAAATAGCATAATGCACCAATAATTAGCAATAAACAGGATTTATTTAACATGTCCTCTGTGTCTTTTATTTATGGTTCTTATTTTATTGCTTTTATCTATTTATTGCTATTCTATGGTTTTGCTCTTATCTTATTTTAATGGTTTTATTGTTTTAGAATGATTTAATCTGAGCATATGGTTTGTGCTCTTATTTTATTTGACTGGTTTTATTGTTTTAAGACTAGTATAATCAAATCTGAGCGTTTATTTTTATTTTATTATTGTTCTTACTCTGTTTGTGGAGCACTTTGGAAACGGTTTGTGAAATGCTCAATATAAATAAAGCGCATTGGAACCCTCTACAGTTCAAATCTTATTATATTACAACAAAAATACCCCAAATCTCCGCACTTTTGCAAAGAAAATGTACACACGAAGTACTCAAACCAAAACTGAACTGAAAGTAACTCAGAACTTGTTTTGCTTCATTTGCTTTGATAGGATTTGCAGTATGGCCACGGGCAGATGCACCTTGAGGAATCTGAATCTAAAATATAAAACACATTTAGTCTTTTTTTGCCACTTAATTCCACATATCTGGAATCATATATGTGATGTTTTCCTGTCTGTCTAAAATGTAGAAAGTACATTAAAGCATAAAGTAAAAAAACACTAAATGAGGAGGTGTGGCACTTTTGACTGGCAGTGCATATAAACATGTATATATTGTGTACATTCACAATTCAAAGAAATCTGCCTAGTTATTTGTTGTTGGCATTTTACACCATTTTGTGGATCTAACAATTTCCAAATGTCCTTTCATGCTTGAGGCAGACTTTTTAGACTTTTAGACTCTTTGTGTGCGTAGTACAAGTTATTAGGGTAGAGCAGGTTTGTAATAAAATAAGAAAAGCATTTGGGATGAGAGTTGGAACTTAAGGTTAGAGGCTCAGGGAACAACCAGAACAGATTTGAAATGCATGAAACAACACTGGATCAGACTGATTATAATGATAATTGTGTTGCACTTGTTTTATATAGGACCTTTCCAACCTTACTTTGTTTTTGCAGTAATTGGATGAACCTTGTTCGAAGACTGCAACTTCAACTTAACAAAGGTACCTTATAGAGTCAACTTATATTGTCTAAAGCAAACAGGAAGTCAGCAGTAGTCAAAAGCCCAATAGTTTGCTGCTAGACTTGAGTGGGTCGGGGCTAATTAACAGAACAGTGTCACTTGCAGCGGCATTGTGTTGCTTATAGTGATTTATTGTTTCCCTGGCTTCACCTTGGGAGTGTAAATTGTATTTTTGAGTACACTTTTTCAATAGATACAATCCCCATGAAAATGGGATGTCCACTCTTTCAAAAACTTTTAATTTGATTTCTAAATATAATAATTATGTTATGAAAAGATGTCTCCTTTAGATTGTAGACAGTTCCATCCAGCAGTAAGAATGAAGAACAGGGTTAAGAAACAAACTACAATCTGTTATAGTCTCCATTAGGGATGTACTGACCCAATACTGGTATCTGATATTGCGGCTGATACTGAAAAATTTGAACTGAATAATTTGATGTAAAACGACTCAGTCTCATAAAGTTTGAACATTTATTTATACATATCTTTTCATTATTTAGTTGAGAGATAAATAACAGCTCCATAACACATTTGGATCCCATTTGATGTATTTAATTTTTGTTTAAAGTAAATGCTGTTTTCAGTCTCTGCTCTGTTATCGGTTAATATCGGGTGTCTGCAGATACTTAAAGCGTCTAAATCAGTTTTGGAACTGAAAAAGGTGGATCGGTGCGTCCCTAGTCTCTGTTTTCATTGGACAAATTGTTATTGTAATGTTATTTTATTCCTCTCGGTCTCAGCCAATACAATGGCTCTTAAAATACATTGGCGATATGATATGGTTTAATTTTACAAATAGCTGTAATAGAAACAAATCAAAACATAAATAATCATCATAAAATTAACATAAAAAGACAAGAGTGCAGAATACCTTTCAGGCGGAACCATTTTAAGCCTGAATTTAAACATTCAAAGTAGAGGCATGTCTCCCATCTTCAGGAAGACTTTCAGGAAGATTCTAACTGCATAAAACTGAAATGCTGATGTTTAGTCCTGACTCTGGCACCAGCAGGAGGCCGGTCCCTGAGGTTCTGAGAGTTTGAGATGGTTCATATGGCACTAACATGTTGGGGATGTACTTTGGTGCTCGGCCATGGAGAGACTTGTGCACAAGCAGAGCTGCTTCAAAGTCTATTCCCTGAGCCACAGGAAACCAGTGCAGAGACCTGAGCACAGGAGACACTTCAGGGTATAATGTTAGGTACAAAGCCTTAACTAGACCTCAATGAATCATGCATAAATCTGCTCTGATGTACTAGCAAAAATGATGAAGATATAAATTTAGTCCTCCAAACTCACTGTCTTCTCGGTTTCTATGGTTGTTTTTTGGTACCATGGTAACATTTTGAAAGTACAAGACAACGCACCGGATGCCAGTTTGTGACACATCAAATCCGTGACGCCTAGAACTCAAAAAGATGCTACATTTTCAATTCCCCTCAAGAGCTTAGCGCACAGACAAACTGCCCTTGAGTAGTAGGTATGCCGTTTTAACAATGAAAGTAATTTGCTGTCAATCTGCCGAACTGGAGAGGCTTCTGTATGAAGTAAAAAACATCAAAATACACACTTGGCTGAGATTTGCAGTGAAAATAAAAGAATTCTTCCCTTTTGCAAAGTGTAGCTGTTGGCCGGGGCTGAAAGAAACCCAATTAACCCGAGTTAGAGACAGAGCAACAGTAGCAGCAGTAGCCTTCTACAACACTCAGGAGATCGCTCTCCACTATTAAAGTGAATACAGTACGATGCACCAGTCTTTTCTAATTGAAACCTCTGGGACGGACTTTTGGAGGTTCAGAAAAAGCGAATAAATGTTGGGGAAGAGACAAAGAGCTCAAAGGATTTACAGCCCTCTGCACTAAAAAACAACATGTACCGTGAAGGAAAAAATGTCCGACAGCTTTGGTAAGGCTTTCAGATCTGTTATATTGTACAGACTTTGTTGGAATTGATTTACAAATTATATTGTAGGGACTTTTTTGGAATGTATAAAATTATAAACTAAAAAAATCTGAAAATGATGGTTTCTGTGTGTGAGTTTTTAGGCTATTGTGAGTGTGTTTTTAGGCTATTAAACACCAGCGTATATTAGGGCCATAGGTGTTCCAAGTCTCTGCCCATCAGTCGCATTGAATAAGTGAAACATGGTGAGTTATTGAACTTGAAAGGAACATTGTATGTAACTCTCAGAAGCATTTTCACTTCAGATTTCTAATATTGAACAATCCTGACCTCATCTAACCTTGCAGAGCAAGATGGATTCTTGCGATAATCGCAATCCATCTTGACATGCGCCCGCTGTAAGGTTAATTGGGTGGGCGGACCAATCACAGAGCAGCATTGAGGTTTGTGTGGAAGCCAAAGGCCAATCAGCATCAGTATAATTTTTTTGAAAAACAACACAAACAAAAAAACAGATCCAAATTTGTTATGTAAGTGTTCAAGTAGCTGTCCCACAGAATGATATGATGAAATGTTTAACCATTGTTAGAAATTATGGGCCAATACCACCAGCAAAGATGTATGTATAAGACATACATACATATTCATACATACAATTGACTGGCCAATCATACCCGATTGTATCAGTCACGGAGCATCCATATGCATGTGGGGGAGGGAAAAGCCATGTCTAATGAGTTAGTATTGTGTTCAAAGGGAGGGTTGGCCCAAAGTAATGTGCTGTAATGTTGTTGATGTGTCATTCTGTTGTAGTGAAGAAGTGTACAAGTGTGAAGAAAACAAAGCTCTTCATTTTAGTTGTAGGTCTCTTGCTTTTGGTCATTACCCAGGACAGAGCTGGACCCCTGATGAAATGTGTTTCTTCCACAGAAAGATACTTTATTAATCCCCAAGGTAATTCAAGTTCAGCTACAGAAACATACCCTGTGCTTTCACCTTTGTGTCGATGGTCCCAGTGCAGCTTATAGCAGGAGCATTTGTCTGGTTAGGGTCAGCAGATCTTGTGTCAGGGCAGTTTGAAGGGAGAACCGGGTGACCTCTGTAGACACAACAGCAAAGCCCTAAACCTCACTCTTACTCTGCTCTGCTGTTTCGGTTTGGTGGTGACACAGGACACACCTCTGGAAGGTCTTCTCTACATTTGGTGTGAAAAAGAGCTAGCGCCGTTACACTTTTCACAGATGATTGGGCACAGGGTCTCATTTATAAAAGGGGAGCTTGGTGTAGAGCCTCGTCTCAAAAAAGACCACCGCAGATGGATCAGTGTCCCTGGAAAAACAACTAAAGCAAGATATCACCTCATACTTTGCTTTCCAAATAGACTGTTTTGGTAGCACTGTTGAATTCACAAATTATAAAAAAGTATCCTGAGAAACGATAATTCACACCTTGGCCAAGTTGTGATTAAATGACTCAATTTAGACTTAGCAAACCTCCCTCAACAGTTATGTTATTATTCCTGCTCACAGTATCAAGGGAAGGAGCTGAGGAAGAGCATTCGTCAAATTAAGTGAAACCTGCTCTATTGATTCCTTCTAAGCAAGGTAAATGAAAGAGAATTAATTAAAGGGGATTGGTGGATAAATGAGTGTGAGGCAGATGCATTTCCTGGGGAGCTATTAATGACCCACAGGGTGCAGGAGAGACGCACGCTCTGTAGACGAAACCGTGACAACAAGAGCAACAAACCACCAGGCCCCGTATCCCAGACTGGGGTAATTAAGGTAGAAAGGAGAAGTTATGCTAATAATTCAGTTCATGCTATTATGATTATTTATGGGACCCTTTTTGTTTTTATGAAACCTCATCAAGTACATCCAACCCAAATAAAAATAGTTTCTCTCCACATTCTGGAAATCATTTGTCTAAATTTTTATCTGTTTGACTCATTTTGGAGTTCCATCTAAAAAAAGGTGGTAATTCAGCAACAATATTACAAATATAAGTTTCTATTTTGTAAGTGGCCGTAGCATTTACAACCTGTTGGGTGTTTGTCCACAGATCTGAAGGTCGCCGGTTTGAATCCCACTTTCGACAGAAACATCACAGGTAGAGCAGTCATATCCACTGATCCACATGTTGGCAGATCAATTCCAGCTGCCACCGACGAATGCTGTCGTTGTGTCCTTTGGCAAGACACTTAACCCTCCTTGCCCCCAGTATCTGGTGTATAAATGGGTGAGTGGCTTACTGTAAAACCCTTTGAATGCATTGAAAAGTGGAAAAAGCACTTGATGAAAATGTGACTATTACCTTTTACCATAGACACCACTGAATAATAGGCTTTTTTAAACAGGAGGTCAATTATCACTGCAATTTGTATTTGTTATTCATCATAAATTGACATTAGTAATTTACTAATTTGCATGTCTGTATATTGTGCATTAACAAAGCTGAGCATTTGAATATCAAAGATCACCTCAGAACCTTTTTGCACTTCTAAACATGAATAAAAGATAAAAACAACAAATTGGTTTGAGCAAATAATAAAATATATAATAAAAATTCTAACTCTTGCCTGTATAAAAACCCGGTATAAAACCCACTGTGCATTGTATTTGCCACTGGCGAAACAGCCTCATTAATTTGTAGGAATGATTAGTGCAACCATGTTACGTAGACTGTAGCACTCGTCTGTTGTCTCAGTTTCTTCAAATATTCTTTTATATTGACCCTCCTGGCCTCTGTAGTGTGGTGCAGCTGTCATGAATCCAATACCTCCTTGGAGATGGGCCTTGTTCTAATAGTAGCTGGCTCTAGTGAGGTCCTCTGTGAGTTTCCTTGTTAGCCCAATGCATAAGTCAAATCTTCTGCCTATTCAATCCACAATACAAGCTCCTTTTGATTGGCCTCTGTTAGTGTGCACATGCAGCTCACAGATCAATGTTTATTAGACCGTATACCACCAGCCTTAACTCACTACGCACTGAGCAAACAAGACCAGGAGAGGAGAAATCTCCCAATCACTTAATAAACCTGCCAATGAAATGGTTTCTCAAATTTATTTTATAGCCTGTGCATTTTATTGGTTCAAGTTTTTCTCCTCGCGTAAATATTTCTGCGTTTTTGGCAGATTAATAATAAACGTTTGCTTCTGTTAAAACAATAAATACCTGAATCAAGTCCACTCACGTTCTTGGGAAATAACAAGGCCAGCGGAGTTCTTGGCGGTAACCTTGAAAGTGAGTGGTCAGCAGGAAATAAGTTGAAAAGTGTTGATTCGAATGTACAGCAGGCAGCCACCTAATGAGAAGCAGATGTGGGAAAGTTCAAGGCAAAGTTTATGAGGCCTTTAAAATAATACATGAATAAACTAATTAAAATGGTTAACCGTACAGTTATGCTCAGTTCATACAAGTCTTATCAGCCCATACTGGAAGATTTGATTTTCTAACCAATGTAACTTCTGCAGATGCTTTATTACTCTTCTATTGGGGGTCCGCAGCTATAAAAACTATGCATTATGTAACTGTTTGGTTGGGGGTCCGTCACCTGCTTGTTTCTATGGATATGTCACGCCTCTGCCTTCAATGTTCCACAGTATGACATTAAACAGCTCTAAATTACACTTGTATTCAATTACAGGTGGTTTTATAGCTCAAAAATACCTAGAAAAACAGGTATTCTGACGGTAAGAGGGGTCGCCTCTCCACAGATCTGACCTGCAACTTGATCTGGTTTGATCTCCATGAAGATAGAAACATTTCATTTAAAAGTTACACAATACACCTTTAAAAAAACATACATTCACTGTAATCACCTCTACACAGATCTAGCTCGTAACTTGGCCTGAGGGCACCCCTTGATCATCTACATGGACACAGATTAATGACTTATTGTGGAACATTCTAGGGAAAGTATTAACATCGTCATGGAGACAAGCAAGTGGTCGACCCTCTATTAGAAATGTTACAAATAGTGAACCTTAATACTGACGGTTAATAACAAAAATAACACATTTTTCTTGAGCTAATTGGGATCAGTTTTTGCACATCTTTTCGACTTGAACTGTGACTTGTCGGATGTAATAATGTAAAAATGCAAGGCCCCAGTAACATATAATATGTAAACTAAATTATGTATTTTCTTCTGGCTTTTGCTTTCAGGTGTTGCTGTGGCTTGCGAGCTTAATGCAGTCTCTTCTATTTATCTAAGTCAGTCAGTTAAATGCTCAATATCTTCTGTTCCACATAAATTAAACTCCAGTCCGCGTCAAATGGATGGTTTCCCTTCACCGAATCAAATTGTTCATTCTCGTCATAAAATTCCATTATAGCTCTGCTTTATTAGACAAGTTCCTGAGCTGCTCTACCATAATATTTCATGTTATCAGCCCACATCATTATATTTTATTCCACCCATGTAAAACCATTTAAAATCACCGTGGTTGTCAGGAATGTGTAATTTATTAGCCCAATGCAGAGGGTCCATCGTCAATATCTATGTCAGATTCCCCTATTGTCACTTCTGTAGAGTCCAGGGATAAGGATATAGCAGGACATGGGGTGTAGAGATAGGCACGTTTTTAGTGGCAAATGAAGTAGGCCAGGACAGTGTAGAGATTAACTGTCTTTCCTGGCACTCCAGCAGACACTTCTCCGGTGATCCACTCTCCTCAATTTGTCACCCAAAACGCAAGACACAGCCTCCTTATGCTCACCGTATTACCATAAATTTACAACTCATTTGCGTATGCCGATTTTGACCGACACCCTGTAACGGCGCTACTTTAAGCGGTCATTATTTATTTGTTCTCATTTGTCTGATTTAAAGGTCAAGCTTGAGGGTAATTAGGCTGACTCAGCTCCTGCTTGTGCCAATAGTGAAGAGGCTTATTGATTTACAGTAGATAACCGTCTTTAAGAATGAGAGAAGCATTAAACAGCTCCTGCCCTTCTCAAAGTCTATGGTTTGGCTAACAAGTATAACAAATTCACTACCCATTTGTACTTTTATAGAGTGTATTTTTTGGTATTTTTGGTATTTTATGATTTCTTCTGCAATATTTTAGCTCTTCATTTGAACAAAAGTTTTGGACTCAAGGCCAAGTCGACTTGAGTTTTCTGTCTTTTGTCATGAAGATAATTTATATACTGTATAACGGTTGTTCATTTTGCTTGTTTGTTTGTACAGTTTTATTTATTTATTTTTTATTGTGCTCTTACATTGATTTACAAAAATACTATTAGTAGCCAGAAGGGGTCAGTAAAGAACCAAATGATTGGTTTTAATATTAAAATACTGGTTAATGCTTCCCACACATATTTTTTTCCCAAACTGGGCGATATACGGTAGGAGTTCGTGTCATATGTCTTCAGGTTAAACGGCCAATTTACTTACTAAGTTGCATTGTTTAACTTTTCTGGTGGAGGGTCCATCAAATGCTTTTCTTAGTGGAGATGTTTCTGCTTTGTCTGGAATGTTTCATAGTACGGCATTAAACCTTTCTATCTTCATGGAGACCAAACCATGCCAAGTTACAGGTCAGATCTGGGAAAAGGAAACCCTGTAAGTGAATAAATGTAACGTAGAGCCATTTAATGTTATACTGTGGAACATTTGACATATCGATAGAAACAAACAGGTGACGGACCCCCAACCAAAAAGTTACACCTTTAAATAAATTTACTGTACTATGAAATCTGTTACTGATGGTGAACTACAAATTATTGCTGATCATCACTATTAAATGTCCCATATTACTCTGTTTTCATTCACTCATGTTTAACACAAACCCTGCGTATTTAGGTTGCGTTTTTCTCTCAAACGGGCAACACTTTCTTCTACTTTGTGATGTCATGTGGTAATATGCACTTAGTAGTTTTTTATAGTAGTTTTATTGTACTTGCACTTAGTAGGTTTTTTTTTTTGTAGTTTTTTATAGTAGTTTTATTGTACATATCTTTTATTGTTTATTTATGTGTGCACATTATGGAGAAGCTTGTAATCTCATTATACTTGTATAATGACAATAAAGGCATTCTATTCTATTCTATTCTAATACAGGAAGTGCTCCACTGTGAACACCTTCACTAAAATAATTTGGATGATTTCGGCCCTTGAATTTCTGATCTCTACTGAACAAAAGGTAAAAAAGGTAGTTAACTTGAAAACTACGATTATATCACAAGGTGGAACAGAGCATGTTGAGTTTTGGAGATATAGACAAACTAATAATAAAGTTTTACTCGAACACCCAAACAGAACTGCAGGTGTTTTGGATGATGTAACAATATTAAAGCTCACATGGATCAATTTTTGTGTAATTGAAAAATGATATATACAGTTATACAGTTATATGATAGAATACAGTTATTAAATGGTATATTGATATATAACACTTTCATTTAATCACAACCACCAACGCACTGAGCCAACTTTTTTCCTTTGTAATCTGAAACAAAGAAAAGTGATGTCTTTCTTCAGCCTTCACTTAAAGATATAGTCTTATATATGTATAATAAACAATGATGCAAATGCCAATATATATTACAGGGGCACTATTTCACTTTTCTGGATAATGGCTCGTCTATATGTCTTCATAAAGCAATTGACACCACCAGCCCAAGAGGATCCTGCTCACAGTAGGAATGCATGTTTTTCCTGGTATCTTTAAAAACAAGAAAACAAAGGTAATAGAATGAATGCAATAAAGATATACGTTTCGTGCCATACAGTGAACCTTTCCGTGTGAAACAATAACGTCACCATGGAGATAAACAGAAAACGTAAAGACACTTTCACCACTGAAACTGCCAATCTTTACTGAACAAAAGGCAAAAAGTAGCTGTTAACCTGAAAACTAGCACTGCATGACATCACAAGGTGGAACAGAGCATTTTGAGCATTGGGGTGCAGACAACCTATTAATGCGGGATTAATCAAACATGCCTCCTGTGGGCTCACCACCTGCAGAGGGGTTCATAGGGGGGGTCAGGTGCTATGAGTATTGGGCAGCACGCTGCCCCCGCGACCCAGCCGGATTAAGCGGGAGAAGATGGATGGATGGATAATCAAACATGTGTGAATGAAACAAAACATAATTCCGGCTAAGCTTTTGATGAAGTAATATAACATGGTTTAAAGCTCACACAAGAGTCAATTTAGTGTAATACAGGTGCTTTATTTAAATAAATAAAACACTTGCAACTGTGTCATTTTTCTGTCATAGATTCTTTCAATAGTAAACTGGGAGTTACTTTACCAGCAGCAGCCAGAAAAGAGTCCATTTAACAGTATATTTATGTGTTTGTATTTTCCTCCTTGCTTGCATCTCTGCACATTTCCAATGATTGCTGGCACTGATTACACTCTGAAGCGACCCAAGTGCCTCCGTATCCGCTCCGCATCAATGTGGGCTCCATCCAAGAAGCACTTATCCTATCTCTCGCAGTCCAAAGAGTCATCGTCAAGTGAAAAAAAACAAATAGAATGTCTAAAAATATGTGTAAAAGTGCGTTGCTGCATTTTGCTCATTGTACATATCTGCAAAGAGGTAGGTGTGGGAACAGTGGTGATGTCTGTATATAGACTCCAAGAGGGAAAAGGCGTTGGAATAAGGCTTTGTTTAGTTTTATATTTAGTCACTGTACAAGATGTATTCCATGTGGGTAGAAACAATTGGCAATAGGAAGCTGGTTTAAAAGTTGTCTCTCATTGAAGAAGTTGTTGCTTACAAATGAGAAATTTCTCCTTGTTATGCTCATAGGGTTTTCTGTCAGTGTCCATAGATGTAACTTTTCTGGTGGGGCGTCTTACTGCATGTCTCTATTTTGCATATTCAATTACAGGTGATTTTATTGCAAAGAAATTACCTTGAAATTGCACATTCTTGCAGTAATTTGCACAGTCTTGCAGTAGTTTCCATAGAGATCATTTTAATGCCATACTGTGAAAAATCCAGGCAACGCAGTAACATGGTCATGAGGACGAGCAGGTGAAAAGTTACTTAGTCCATCTTTAAATTCATTGAGTGTTATGCTGTTTTCGCACGGTGAGTGAGAAGTGTGTGCGCCGTGCATGCAAAACGGGTTCACAGTCGTAACCTTGAACACCATCTTGATACGTCTTTATTTATTTATTTATTTGTGTGCGTGCGTGCGTGTGTGTGTGCCTGTGCTATAGCAAAACAGAGCTGCTTCCTCCGGCCACTAGGAGGCAGTGAAAGAACTCGTGTTTCCAGTCCTAAATAGGTTATATTTATTAAGGTTTTGTTGTCTTCCGCATTTGACCTGCCAATGGTCCAGGGACACTTTTCCCCCTATTAGCTTATTGTACATGTTTTAGGTCATTATGGGAAACTGTAATTCCGTGTCCTGATGTTGTTATCGCCTGGGTGGAGGTTTGGGCCCATAGATTTCTTAAAGGGTATCCACTGCCTTTAGGAGAGTTATACGACTAACAGTTCAGAGGTGTGAGTATTAAACTGCAGCCGAGAGTAAATGTTCACTATCCCGGGAGGCTACATGTCTTTCAGTGTGCTCTTGTAATTATATGCATACAGAGATTTATCCTCGCTCTCCCTAGGCCACAGATAGGTATATAAATTGGCTGCTCGTACCATCACCAATTCATTTGTGAGAGCAGGAATTGACTTGGCCTTACAATAAATATACAGGCTCTGAATAAGGAGTCAACAGCCCAGTGCTGCTGCTGCTCTCCAATTAGAGGCTGCTTTTTCTGATCCGCTGAGTTTTACTGCAACACGGCGCTCTCACACAAATTGCATGGGGCTGTGCTTGTGATTAAAGTTGTGATTTATAATGACAAGGACTCAAGAATGACATACTGAAAATAATTAGTGTTTATTTTTATATATATATTTAGGATTTAGAATTTAGGATCCACTGGGTTTATTTAAGGCCTTTATTCATTAATTTTGTATTATGGACTGGATTCTCCTGAGGTTTCAAATTCTCAATACTCCTACCAAATACACTTGAGTCTACACAACTTTTGGTGCAGAGTACAAGTCTAGATTTCCAACACAACAACATATATTATTAATTGCTAACAATGTAGCTACAGTAACAAACAGTAGGTATGACGCTCCCTTTAGTTAAAATCTATATTGTTTTCTTATCATGGTATTTTGTTGTACAGCTATTGGCTGCTGTGATCTGTTCAACTTTACTGAAAGTCCCTCCTCTTCTTAAATAATTTCAGCGAGTGCCTTTCAGATCGATATTGAGCTAATCTTTCACCCAGGAATGTCCAAACTTTTTTCACGGAGGGCCACATATAGAAACATATTTGTAGTGAAAGGCCAGAAGCAGGTGGTCAATACAGTGAATCTTTCAGATAGATGCTTCTTCTTTTCTCATTATACGTAGTTATACAAACACTTAAGTTTACTACCTTTGATCATTTGGACCAATTCAGAAAGAGGTCTGAGGACTATCAAATATGCGTCTCATGGCCGCATTTGGTACCCGGATCCTAGTGTGGACGCCCCAATTAGAGCTGCAAAGTAGAGCAGAGTATTAATCTTCATATTTGTCCAGTTTTATCTCAACAGTTTACATTGCAAAACAGTTCCGTTCACACTTTCACATTATATTTTGCGTGACAGCTTGGTTTGGTGAACACAGTTTGCAAGTCAACTTTCTTGTTGGATCTGTTTCTGTTTAGGCAAGCTGGCATTCGGGCTTATGGTGAACTGAAACCAACTCTAATGCTTATGTTATAAGTGTCGTGTCTTTCTAGATGTGTCTTAGGGCTGTGCAATTAATCAGATTTTCACAGAGATCAATATTCAGACATTTCTAATAGTCACTGAGCTACTTGGGTCTTTTTATTTGAGATTCCTCATCAGTACAAGCTTGTGGTTTGGAGAAAAGCTCAGAATAATGACATTTTTGTGGTAATGGCACTAATTAAAAGTCTGTATTGATTAGTCTATGTCCAGGAAATGAACACTGAAGTACATTTTTTATTTGTTTGTCATCATCATGAGATGTCTTGTCTGGAACAGGCATTGACGGCCATGGCTCTCCATCTGTCTCTTTCATTCGAGGCATTCATGAATCGGTTGTTGTTTAGTGTCTTTGCAGTTGCCCAGTTGTTTAACCTGTTTACATAGGTTTCTCGCTGTCGACCTCTGCTTCTTCTCCCCTCGATCTTTCCTGTCACGCTGAGATGTTCCAATCCACCTTTTCTGTAGACATTTGTTTGTAATGAGACTATAAAATCAAATTGAAAATTGGTATTGATCAACATGAATCATTTTTCGTCTAATCACCCAGCCCTACCATGTCTGATTCTTTACGTTGAACTCGGTGTGCATAAGTCTTGCGTGTAACTTTGCTGCAGTCGGTTTTACACTATAAGCAAAGGTGGAAAAAACTTCCTAATGAGACAAAAATGTTGCGGCGTCCTGTCATTATTTTGAGCCGGGACCTGTCTTTGCCAGCTCCCCACTGCGAGAGCCGAGTCGAGCGCCAGAACGTGGGGATGACTGACGAGCGGACGGTGCGCGTCTGATTTGTGTCCCCTGCGAACGCCCCATGCCACACACGTTCCCGCCGTAAACACTAGTACAATGTCAGCTCACCATTCTCCGCCCCATCTATCACTGTATTATTCTCACACCAGCGGGCGCAACCTCCAGTTAATATAAGCAAAAGTTCAATACAAGGAAACACATGCGCAGTAAATAAAAAATCTCTTTGAAGGCGTGAAAGGTTAATTATTCATGTGCTTCAATTGAAAGTGAAACATTCACAGTTGCAAAAGGTAACATTTCAACTCTTTATTTACGCAGTTCTCCAGACCTCATTTAAAATAGCCCTAGGTAAAATTGTAAACTTTTTTTTTGTCAGATGAATCAAAATTTGAAATACAGACGCAGCAGGAACACATTCGTTTTTCGGAATCATATTCATGCTTCTCTTGTTACAGCTATGACTTGAATTTGTGCAGGCTGTTTGTAAAGATGATGACTATAAAAAGTATTCCCGATCCATACATTGATCTACCTTGCAGTTTTATTGCTGCTTCCTGTAATATGGCGTACGTCTAATGCGCTTTAAAACTCCATAAATCTTCTTTTTATTTTACTTTGTTCATTGGTCTGATCCCTGATAAATGTTTTATTAGTTACAATCACTGTGTCAGTTAGAAGAGTCATGATTATTCAGCAAATCAATAATTGTGATAATTCAGGTCAAAACATAAATATAAATCTGTCATTTCAACACAATCTATATAAAAAGTAAATGTAATGTGCTCCATATTTGCTTACTTATTCAACTGTGCATTACAACTGAATTTCCCCAACACAAATAAAAGTTCTTATGTATCTTATCTTAATGAATTTACTTTCACAAAGCTGGTTGCATACTTGAGGAATGTCAGCCAACAACCAGATCAGCATTTGTTCTTATTTTTTACTACTATAAAGTGAATTGCAGTGACTGGGGGTGTTCTTCATGTATCTTTATGGCAGAATGTTCCAGTGGTTACACAATGTGTACATTAGCGAGCGCAGCCAGAAAAGCTTTAAAATAGTCTGAAAACGAACAAAAATGGATTTAAACAACACATTTTCAGGAGCCTGTGGTCAAAACCAGCATTCGTGGCATTCATTCACCTGTTTAGGGCTTGCGACTGTAATGTTATTTGAGGGAAAGTCACTTCTTTATGGTCAGATTGTGTTAAATAAAAGCTCAGAAAAAGCCTACCAAAGCCTCAGATAAACCATGCCTACAGTTAGCATCACATCCCAGCTGCAAAGTATACATTTTCCCTGCTCCACACTATTTTAATGAGCACACTGAAGTTTTTCTGTGCTTTCGACATTACACCATACCTTTTATATTACTTATGAAGGTCACTACCATATACACATCTTGAATAGGGCTTTTGTCTGTCATTTAGACGCTCTTAGTGGACTATTATGCTTGAATAAAGCCTTGTTGCTCCTTACAGTCTCACACACACATGGGCCTCACATGCAGGGAGCAGCTCCAAAACCCCATTGTATGATAAACTGTTTACAATTTAGAGAAGCTCGTTAGATGGAGATTGTGTCAGTGCGTGATTAATTATGCCAGACTGTAAGACTTCTGCTTGTGTCAACTTGATGTATATGCTGTTTTTTTATCCTAATGAACACAGGAATGGTGGAGTGTTTGCATCAACAGTTATGGCTCATCTAGAAGCTGGCACAGTTAAACGCAGATCATTGTGACAAAAATCTACCATTACGCTGTTGCTAAATTATGCAGAATTTAACTGTTTATGGGGTTTTAATCGGGCTGTGTACACAATATGTTAGAGAAATCAACTGCAGCTACAGCCTGGGAAAATAACGAAACACTTCAAAACAACTGGGTTTTATTATATAATATGTGCCTATGGGAATTGTGATATCCTAATTTACAAGAATTTAAGGAAAAGTTATTTAAAGGTCCTATATTACAAAATTGACTCTTATGAGCTTTAAGTTGTGCTATAATGTTGTTACCCCCCCAAAAAACATATCTATAGTTGTATTTTGTTTCATTCACACATGTTTGAGTTACCCTTTATTATTAGTCTGTCTACATCCCCAAAGCTTGTAAAGCTCCACCTTGTGATGTCATGAAATGGTAGTATCCAAGTTAACAGTTCTTTTTACCTTTAGTTCAGTAGAGACGGGCAAGTCCAAGGCTTAAAGAGCCATTAAACTCCTGAAGCTCCACCCCTAAGCAAAATCTGAAAAATCCTCCGGAGTGGGCGGTGCCCGGCAGGTTGGGGGGAGTGGGGTGGGCTCTGGAGCGATGATTGACAGCTCACTGACAGCCACAACAATCCAACACGGTGTGGACCAGTGCGATCCAAACTTTGAAACAGAGCGGACATTTGTGCTTGGATCAGGCTTTTCTCCAGACACGGTGGGACCTCGCGGTGCTCAGCGGTGCTGAGAGGAGCTCCTCACGTACCACCCACAGACCACCGACTGTGCTTGTTACGTAATAACCTGCTTCTGACTCACTGGCGGCCATTAGTCCAACCTGAAAATTCAAATGGACGTAATGTAAACAGGTTATAGACACGGCTTTTGACCCAAAAGTCAGATTTTTAACAAATATGCACTAAAATGCAAAGATAAGGCCAAGGATATGTATGCATTTCTATTTTAGACCCATTTACACAGCTAATCAGTAGAAAAAAAGTGATTTTGGTGTTTCTAATGAAGGTGTATGGACACAGAGTGGAGCACTTCCTGTATTATCATACTACATCACAAGATGGAACAGTGTTTTCTGTTTCAGAGAAGAACTCTCTCTCTAAATATGCAGCATTTGTGTGTTAAACATGTGTGAAAGAAACAAAACACAACTCCAGGTATGTTTGCGATGAGGAAACGGCATTATAACAGAGATCAGAAAATAGTCTAATATGGGCCTTTTAAAGGCAAAGGCTTTTCTGGAGGAGGGTCCACCACCTGCTTGGCTCTATGGAGACATCACTGCTTTGCCTGAACATTTCCACAATAATAATACCTCCTTATTTATATTGCATTTTACATGGTAAAGAAATAGGAATAAGTCACAAACCCCCCTTATAATCGGGTCAATTATTCTGAAAATAAGTGTCCATTTGTTTCAACTGCTAATATAATAGAAAACTGTTCCTGGCTCACCTTTGAAAAAAAAAAAAAAATTAATAGCTAATGTCAACTTTGGATTTGCTTCCTTCATTGCTTAACTGCACTCTCATCTAATGTTGAGAGATTGGAGGGTGTTGTTACCTGTAAGAGGCCTATTATTGTGCATGGGTGCATGTATGTGCACACTGAATTGTGTGCATTTATCCAAAGTGCTTTACAGTTGACATCCCTTTGCTTTGATTCACAATGAGGCTTATTTGCATAGTAATTGCCTGCTTACGGTTTTTAATGTAGCCAAAGAGCGTTTGTACCTGGGAAATACATCTCCCATCATAAGAGTGTGTGTTCACTGTGGCCCAAACCCATATTGATACTTTGCAGTGACATCACGTGGGGGGTGTTGCACATGTATCTCTAATGGTGGAAGTTTAAGAGTTACTATGGTGACACAATGCACACATTAGCAAACACTGTCAGAAATATTTAAAATTGTCTGAAAATTCAATAAAAAAACACAAAACTGATTTAAGCAGTGCATTTTCAGGAGCCTGTGATGAATATAAGTGCTCATGGTCCTGTTTAGAAATGTCATTTTCAACAAAAATGATGAGTATGACTGACTGAAAAACTGTTTGCTAATGCTGTCTAGCTTGTGACTGCAATGTTAAACGTGACATACTCAACAGCACAAATCAGCTCCTCTGCTGTAGTTCCACTTCAGAGTCAGTCAGTTTATGGTCAGATTTGATTAAAATAAAGGACAGATTCAAGTCTACTAAAGCCTCAGACAGAGCAAAGCCTACAGTTAGCATCATACCTCCAGGTAATGTTGGCATGAGCTGCAAAGTGTCAACAGGTAGAATAAAGGATAAAGTAAAAACTTGATACATGATAATCACTAAATGGACTTCTTGACTTCAGTATTTTCTACATCTTTTTTTTGTTAATTGTTTTGTTGTATGATTTACAGCAAATTTACAATCTGAGCTGTAGAGGATGGAGTAAACAACTTTCATCCTTTGCAGTATTGTTCATTTAGAAAAGGTTTACTGTGATTATCCTGCTTTAGTGTTCGTTAGTTAGTTAGTCAGTGGTATAAAGTACTTTAAATAGTATTTCTTATCATGATATTTTTCTCTCGTAATACTTTATTTAACACTTCAAAATCCTGACAGGCCTCCTTGAGCTGATGTTAACTGCAACTGAACCCAGGATAGGAAACGCTAAAAGATTTTTAATGGAGAAAATTATCTGAATCTTTAACCAAACTGATCTAATTCTTGGGAAGTCATTAATCAAAGTTATTTCCGTCACTGAGAATTGAACAATTAAGTACTAATAATGATTGAATACGTAAAGATTACAGTCCATGATCTAGCTCTGGTGTCATTTGCAAAAAGTGGTGAGTGTATCTTGAGTCTTCTGGCATATTCTCTCAAATTCGAGTTAACTAATGAATGCTATGTTACTATCCACAACATTTTACAAACTTTAATCTTGGCGTGCCTGATGTGCTTTCGAGTATATGCGAACAGAAAGCCCTCACAGGCTCATGTCTTCCTGTCTGTGCTTTTCCTGGCATCATTTAAAAAAATAACAGCACAAACAAATCAAAAGACAAAACACAAAAACACTTTTAATGAGCACCGTCTGCTCTAATGGTGTGCTGTGTCACTTACATATACGTGAAGAGTCACTTTTATAAGTCAAGCAGCAATTAGAATCTAAAATGGAGTATAATTATCCTGCATTTTACATGGACTGTTTTTGTAGAGGAGCAGAGCTGTAGTATTTTAGTCATTTCATCAATGCTTTGGTCTATAGTGTAAGTATTTTAGTATTTTAGTCAGCTTATTCAGTGTCATTGTGTCCCACCCAGTGTATATTTTCCATGCTTCCTAATGTTTTTTGTGAGATTAGTTTTACATGAATATTATTAAAGGTGCACTCGGTTACTTTTTGGTTGGGGGTCCGTCACCTGCTTATTTCTATGGAGATGTTATTGTACTGCCTGGAATATTCCACAGTATGATATCAAACAACTTTACCTTCCGTCTATTCGATAACAGGTGGTTTTATAGCTCAAAAATACCTAGAAAAACAGCCATTCTGCCTGTGAACGGGGTTGCCTCTCCACAGATTTGAACTTCCATTAGGATAGAAAGGCGTAATGTCATACTGTGAAACATTTCCAGACAAAACAATAACATCTCCGCGGAGAAAAGCATTTGACGGACCCTCCGCCAGAAAAGTTACAAAATGCACCATTAAAACAAGAAAATGTAATGGTTGTTATTGACTATAACAGTAAAAACACCATAACACGATATAGGGGGTACTCAAGAGTGTGAGACAACGCTTTGGGGTTACGGGAAAAAAAAAAAAAAATGTTGAGAACCACTGATTCCACATGTCTTAAGTTGACCAAAAATGTCTGTAAGTTAACCACCGCTCTAATTTGGAGATAGCGGGGACTGAAACAGGGGCACAATGAATAAACATGTTGTCTAAACAGGGCTGGTAGCTGATAGTTCTTATTTTTGCCCTTGGAGCAGATAAATGTGCTCCCTGTGGTGTTTTTGTCAATACGAGGTCATTAAAATGTGCCACTACCAACACTGCACAGATCCACAGGTCAGGGAGAGATTAGCCACATTAGCATGGACGGCCCAGAGCCCAGCGAGTTTAGCTTTCAGAGACGTTCTTCCTTTAGGATATTTATACACATCACCTCTGACTAGGCCTGTCACAATAATTACTAAATAGGCTTATCGTTCAATATATGACAGATGGAACAATCATTTTGGGGGGAAATACTGGTTATTTTTTACTATGATGACATATGAGCTCTAAAAAGTTGACTTAAGCCCTTTTCGCATGGGATTAGTTTTACCTGTGGACCTTTGGTGATTTGTAATAACTGCGGAGAATGTCTGAGATCTTAATCCTGTGCGAATGCGCCACGTCTGTAATTTGTAAAGTAAAAACTCCGCCGCAAATTACCGACTATATTTCACCAAACACAGACGTCTGGTGATAATACTCGTCCCGTGCGAATCTGCATGTCAGTGTTTGGTGTTGTAATTGCGCGTCTTTTCTGTCTATTCCTTTTATTTCTGTGGTCTTTTCTCTGTATATTGCGCACATTTCATATCTCTTTCCGGCTTGAGTAATGGAGGATGCGGTAGAAATTTTGATTAGCAGTTTTCATTGCATTTTAGAGGCAAATTATAACACAGCCTCAGAGCCTTTACATGGAAACTGATCCGCAAAAAGGGCAAGAGATCCAAGAGGAGATACGATTCTCACAGGGTGTTGACCTGGATGACGTGTAGCAGCATGTGGTAAGGAACATTTATTATTTTATTTTTTTAGCATACTTTATTAATTTACTTACTTAGCAGTGCAAAAGACATAGAAACGGATGTGATGTTACGACATATCCGGTTGTAATTTCAGTAAAATAGAGGAATTTACGGACTTCGTTAATCCCGTGCGAATGTGCTGCGAGTAACACAGAGGTGGGGCGGTGATTTGCAAATTACCAGATGTCCCCAGGTTGTACTTATCCTGGTGAATGGGGCTTTACAAACTTTTATGACTCATTTTAGACACAAACTAACCTCTTAAAAGTGCACTGTGTAACTTTTCTGATAGAGGACCTGCTAATTGCTTGTCTCCACGTGGGTGTTATCGCTTTACCTGCAATGCTCCAAAGTATAGCAGTAAACTTTTCAATTTCCATAGAAACAAGCGGGAAATGCCCTCAGGCCAATTTACAAAGGGGATCTGTGAAGAGGGTGACCCCACTCACAGTAAGAATCCATGTTTTTAAAGATATTTTTGAGCAATAAAATCACCCATAACTGAACAAATGCATTTTGTATAAGTTTAATACTGTATTGTTAAAAATTACAGGCAAAGCAATAGCATTTCCATGGTGGTGGAGCCCAACCTGAAAAGTTACGCAGTGCACCTTTTGAGTGTTGCCATATTTGAGGTGGGTCAAGTTCCCAAAAATTGTCGGTGTTATGTAAGAGTGCTGTTACCCTTACCTTTTTCTCCCATGTATTTTACCAAGTTTGCTGTAAAGAGATAAGCAGCTCTTGTCTGCTGTGAACAGTCTACATATAATTACTTAAGTTTTATTGTCCAATAATCAGGAAGTTTGTAGTGAGTATGCTAGTTATTTTTAGCATTACTGTGACGACAATACTTTGCTCTGTGAAAACTCACTGTGGTGAATAATTAGGTTGCTCATTTTTGAGACTAACTCTTCTTTATGAGTGGCTGAGTGGCAACACTCAGGCCTCACGGCAAGAAAGTTGCGGGTTCGATCCCTGGGTCGCCCGGGCCTTTCTGTGTGGAGTTTGAATGTTCTCCCCGTGTCTGGATGGGTTTCCTCCGAGCTCCAGTTTCCCCCATCAACTCAAAACATGCACTGTAGGAGTGAAAGTTGTGTGAGTGTTGGTGGTGGTCGGAGGGACTGTTGGCTCCGCTTGGTTTGGCAGCCACGCCTCCATCAGTCTGTCCCAGGGCAGCTGTGGCTACAACAGTAGCACCACCACCGGGTGTGGAGTGAATGAAAAATGCTCTGTAAAATGCTGTGTAAATCGCTTTGGGGACATGTGTCTGTGTAAAGCGCTATATAAATAAACCTTACCTACCTTACCTTTAAAATAATATTACTCAAGTTGTAAAGTACAAAGTAATGGATCCAAAATGACTCAAGTGTAAAAAAGGTATAGAGAAACTACTGAGAGTGAAAGAGTAAGAGTAGCTCTCTTACAGCTCTCGCTTAGGGAACAAGAAATCCTGTGTCACTGTGGAACATTCCAGGTAATCAATAATTTCTCCACAGTCAATCGTAGACTTTCCACCAGAAAAGTTACACAGCACCCCTTTCTAAGTCTAACTGTCCAGATAAAAAAAAACAGTTAAACCATCTTCTGAAATACAGGCTTATAGTCTGGACTTTTGATGTAACTTGGCCTGAGCAGAATGGATCCATATTGCAAAGCTCCAGCATCTGCTCTGTAATGTAAATAGAGTTTTCTTATTTAAAATTCAAATCAGTATTGGGGCATATTCTGATGTCTTCCACTCATCTGTTTGGCTGTGCACTGTATTGACAAGAAGAAAAATGAGGGTGTGACTGTGGACGGAGAGCATCATTTAACAGGGCCCAAGGCGAAGTCCTCTGCTCTTCCAGTAACATGCTCTTCTACTCCGACTGCTCGCTGTTTCATTATGATGAGGCTACAGGCTAAGGAAAGTAGCCAAGCATATCAAATATCCTGAAAGCACATACTAAATAAATCATTTTATTCATTCCATTAGTGGAGGTTGCTCTTCCCTTGTAAACCATCTTGTGACCATACTGGCAAAAACAAAAAAAGTGCCCGTGCCCGACTTTTCAGCGTGTCAAGACAAAGACACACATTTTCAATTGAACAAATCGCAACTGTTCCTTCCATTTAGGGCTTTTATGCTTTTCTGGGCACGCTCTTCGAATGGTCAGTGGATTCAGCCTATGCGTCTCCATAATTTGTCATGCTTTCTGGGTTTTGCTGGTGCCAAATTGGAGAAAAGAGGCTAAATGATCAATGCCCTCAATGAGAAACAGTGTCTACCAAAAGGCTCAGGCAGTCAACCTAAATCATTGGACTGAACAGGGAATCTGGCTCGCTACATTTGGAGGGAGAATTCCAAGATTTTGAGCCCAGTGATTCAGAATGAACCAATCGGAAGAAACAACCGGGCGATCCAAAACAATCCTATGCAAAATTAGTTTCAGATTGCTCCTGCCCCATGCCATGTAACTGGGCTTATCTGGATTGCCCTAAATAAATGCATGTTATTAATGTTGGTTTGTGCAACTAACTAGTTATTACTGAGGAGTGCTGTAATAGGCATTCTGCATGCTGTGGTTATTGCAAATAGATAAACTATTTAAAAGCTGTTCAGTTTATTTCGCTTCCAGTTTCCAGCAGTACTTACAATCAACCAGTTCCAACCATAGACTGTATAAAAAAGTGGACTAAGTGATTGTGATGTCATGCATGGCCTTGGGTTACAGTCAAATGAAGCTCACAGAGGTTAGCAGTTATAGGGGCGAATTTTGAGCTGAGCTTCATATAGAAATTAGGAATAGGAATTTATTTACAGACAAAATGGCAGAATAAGAGCAGCTTAATATGAACATTTTAAGACCAAAGTGACGAGGTTCACTGCAGCAGTTACAGAGAGAGGGGTGAGTGTTGATGAACACTTCTTATTTGGATAAGGTTAGCAATGTCCATTTACAGTATATGGCACCAGACAAATAGCTGGTGCATTTCTCCTACACGGCAGCAGAAGCAACAACCTCCTCATCCTGCCCATCTGCCCTTCTTCCCTCTCTTCTTTGCATCACATGTCTATGAAAGTTTATCAGGCCAACACACATGGGGCACGCGCCTGCACAGCTGGTGTGTGAGGCACAAGAACTGCAGGAGAGGCAGGGAAATCCCCAGTGTTCAACTCGGCAAAACACCGGCTCCTCTCCCACTTCTCTCTGTGTGGGAAAACTCGCCTCTCGCTTAACTCACTATAACCTTTGCAAACCAACGTCTTTCCTTTGCTCTCACAGCCTCGCGCTGTGTCTCATTTTATAAGTAACCTGCAGATAAAACTGTAATTTATAGCACAGCAAAAGTTGTGTTAAAGCTTTTTTAAGAGACGTGACGCGCGGTGTTCAGTGTGTGTTGACACTTGGGTTCGACTCGGGGCAAATGAAGCGCTGTGGGGCGCCACATTTTGGTGTGTGGTTGACATTTAGTGCATTCTATTGAATATCATCCCCGCCATAAGCATTATGAATCAAATCTATCTCCATGGAAACAAGCCGGTGACAGCACCAGGCTAAGTTACAGGTCAGATCTACAGCAAGTTGAGTCATGTCACAGTAAGAATCTATGTTCTTTTTTTTGACATTTTCAGCTATAAAATGGCTGTAATTGAAATAAAACTGGATGGATCAGTTTAAGGTCCTGCTATCAAAAATTCCAGAAAAAAATCTCGATAAAGACAAGCAGGTGGACAGAAAAGCTACATAGTACATCTTTAAGTAGTAGTAACAATTTGTAGATTGTTCAATGTAATCAGAGCATTTTCTTACTGATCATGCAGAATAATCAGCAAAGTTTAGCACACATTGAAAGTAAAGTGAAAGTGAAAGTAAAGTCACACAGCTAGTTAGTTTCGTTGTTCCGGTCGGTCGTGTGAGAATGACACTACTGCAGATGCACCTGTGTTTTTTTTTCGGCGGGATACCGGATGCACATCAGGAGGTACAGGGGTGAGCAGAGGTGGCACCCTGTTTAGCCGAAGGGTCACCCAGCGCAGATGTTTTGGGGGGTCGCGCCAAATCCTGAAGCAGATGGTGCTCGATGTCTGCTGGCCCCGCACACAGACCCAGGGCCCTCAGCTGACTGCTCCTACAGACTCACAGAGCAGAGACTGAAGGAGACACAAGCAGCACAGGGAGAAAACAGGGCACGTGTTGTGCTATAAACACAAATGTTAGTGCAGCATCAAACTTGTGAAACATGCTCTCTATTGCCCTTGAGTTTATCGCGTTTTGAACATTTTGAAGTCATTTGGTACTCCTCAAACCTTTTCTGGCGTACTCTGCCTTCGGAGATATAAAATAAATCCATGCCATCCCCCACAGCCTTAAGAGATGATATTAAATTGTAAATATGTAAGAATTGCATTTATTTCCAGCACTTGGGCCATTACAATAGAGTTGCACAGACTGTGACTGTCTTTCATTGGTTTGTGCAGACAGTGTCTTGCAGCGAGAACTGATGCTTTATGAAAAACACCCTGGTGTGTCTCTCTCTCTCGGTCACTGTGGATCATTTCTATCACCGCGTGTCCCTGTCACCAGTAGACTGCTCTGAGTGCTTTCAACATACTGTTCCGATATGCTTTGTTTGGTATATTGCTGAATGAGCTATAGTTAGCATTGGTTATTTTTATAAGTTCTCACTCTGAAAGAGGAGTGCGGAGGGAGACAGACGAGTGGAGAGACTAAGGTACGGGAGGAGGACACATCACAGAGAGACCGAGTGCACAAAGCAGTGTCTAAAGCCATAGGTCACCCTAAACTCGAAGCAATGTGTGAGAGCAGGGACAGAGGCAGGAAGCCCCACTCCTCTGCTGCTACTCGCTACCTGAGCCGACTCTTCCTGACAGTTTTGACTGCTTCTACTTCTGTCCGTCTAATAATAATTCTCTCTAATCTAATAATTGATCTAATCTAATCTTCAGGACAGTATCCAGGTATGTAGAGTAAAAAGGCCTCCTCATTCTGGTTTATAGTCCCATCAGTTCTGTCAGGTATGAAACAAAAACAAACGGGTCTGAAAAAGAATCTTAGAGAATAAATCAACATGCCAATCCATTCTGCAAAGTATTTCAAATGGATGAAGTCTTCTGTAAGATCTTTATTAACCACCTACCCTCATAAGACAGTAGTTTCCCAGTAGAAGAAGGATGTTAAAGTTTTCAGTGGATCCACAACCCATTGCTGAAATAGCAGTTGTCGGAAACCACTGGTGTACAACAATGAAAGAATTGAGTTATACTATTTTAAAAGTTTTGCCGTAAAGCTAATTCCAATCGCATGTACTTTTGAATAATGGACAGTCTACACGAGTTTGATGTTTAATTTGTTTGATTTTATTACAGTAATTTCTTTTGCACAAACAGTGAAAGTAACCTAGCAGCTGTGTTGTTTTTTCAAGGGGTTTTAATTCATTACTAGGCCATACCCAATGCCTCTGCTCTTGTGTTTGTGCTTGTGTTTTTGCAATTTGAAAATTCCTTTTCCCAGGAGATTAGATAGTCACTGTTCGGCCTTTAAAAATGTGTTCCTCCTGTATAACTCATCTTTTGCTATGGAATACTAAGATAAACTATTGTATGAGAAACTGTTTTTTTTTTTTTTAGTTGGCTGCAATTGTACCATTATTTAAAAAGTACATTCACAATTACCGAATCATTGTCGGAAAATATAACCATGACACGCTACAGGAGAAAAGTCTTTGTGCGTCAGATGTGTTTTGTTCAGTGCAAATTGTGCAGTTGTTTTGTTGCGACACTGTTTCTTTCATGCTTGGGTAGAGAAGCATCACTGTGGGTCAACTGCACAGTGTTAAGGTCAGTGTTAAGGCAAACTCGTCTTTTGACTGTTTGAATGTTAATTAGATATGAGGCTGAGGGCCATTTTGAGCTAATTATTTATCACAGAGAGAATGATCAAATCTGCTGTTTCTAAAATGGAGTTCAAGGTTGTCAGCTGGAAACCGTCTTTTTTCTTTGCTTTGAGTACAGCTCTATGTAAATGAATGCAATTGTCCTGTTCTTTCAACTGTTCCTGTGTTATAATACAATGTAGGCAATAAAAAACATGTCATTAAATTGTGTTTAAAGGTCATTTGAAATTGTCCGTGTTTAGTGCTACATTCACCTTGTGGACCTACATGGACAATCTCGAATAATTCATTATTTTTAAGTTACTCCCTCTCAGGTGGACTGTGTAAGATTTGTGGTGGGGGTAAGTCACCTATATTTCCACAGAGACTTAATTATTTTGCCGAAGTCCCACAGTCATGGCATTAAAAACATGTATCTAGTATTATCACGGCTCTTTTCATTGAATACATTCTTAAAGGATAGGTTAGCTCAGTGGTTCTTAACCTTTTTGGAGGTACTGAACCCCACTAGATTCATCTGCACATTCACCGAACCTTCTTAACTGGAAAAATAAAATGTTTTTTTCAAATTCCAAACACAGGTATATATTTTTTATTGGTGCACACATGTGAATCCATATTGCAAATATTCATCCGACCACTTTCTTTTTTTGCTCGACATAGTTAGTATGAAGGGAAAATATTAAGAAAGAAATTACGACACCATCATGTCACAAGACTATTGGGCGCACAAAATTTCCTGCAGCCAATAACGGCCAAACGGGGCGTGACGTCATGAATAATATGAGCTGGATGTGAGTCTGACTCCTGCCGAACCCCTGAGACTGACTCACCAAAACCCTGGGGTTCGATCGAACAGGTTAAGAACCACTGGGTTAGATTAATTAATTAACCCAGTGGTTCTTAACCTGGTTACTCAAAATCTGTGAATGAAACAAAACACAAATGTTTTTGAAGAATGCTTTATTATTAGTCTGTCTACATCCTGAAGCTCAGAATGCTCTGTTCCACCTTGTGATGTCATGTAGTGTTTTTTTATTTATTTATTTTTTTTAATCTTTGTTCAGTAAAGATAAGTCAGATGCTTCTAGTGAAGGTGCGCGGAGTTTAATAACACAGTGGAGCACTTCCTGTATTACCACATGACATCACAAGGTGTTTTCTGTTTGAGAGAAGAACTCGGCCTAAATAAGCAGGGTGTGTGTGTTAAATAGCATAATATGGGCCCTTTAATGCCACACTGCGGGACATTTTAAAGCGATGTTTAACAATTATATGCAGATAAGTAGGTGTTATCAGAAATATTACGCAGCGCATGTATAGATATAGATATAGAGATGTATATCCTAACATTCATCTTTCTCATGTTTGTGCAGTTCAATATCAATAACATATCTTTATAATTTAT
The DNA here is from genome assembly GCA_034769755.1 of Odontamblyopus lacepedii. NCBI lineage: Eukaryota > Metazoa > Chordata > Actinopteri > Gobiiformes > Gobiidae > Odontamblyopus > Odontamblyopus lacepedii. Next base: position 35,745,604 of record CM068351.1, on the reverse strand, counting down.
TCACCTTTTTGCCTAGTAGAAAAACGAGTGCGTACATGTTTATTATTAATAAACCTGGGAATTGCAGTACACACAAATATTTCAGTTTGATCAGTTCCCTTTATTTCTATGTATATATGGAGGCAGTAGATTCTCCATATGAAAAGCTTAGAAGTGACAGAGAAAGAAAACAAAGAGCGGGTCTGTGTGACAGCAGTGTGGAGATATGGCGATATTGTATGGCAACACAACCCCTCCATCAGCACAGCTCCTCCCCTGAGTATAGCCATATTGTGCACTGATTTGAAAGATTTTTTTCTCTCCCTCTTTTGCTTTTATGCAGGTGCTGAATAGGCCTGGCGACGCAGGTATTTGTCTAGTACGCGCCAGGGCCAAGGGATTAGAGAGAGGCAAGCACTGTGTTGCCATGGTTTCCAGTTCAGCTCTCCCTCCTCCGACATTGAGGATAGTTGTTCTTTGTTGGCCTTGGGTATCACACCAATCGCAAGTGGGAGAGCCAGATAAACAAAAGGATCATTATACAGGCACGAGAGGCAGCCTGTGAGTCACTACATACAGTATAAAGCGTCTAATGGAAATATCTTGTATTTAAAAATGCTCAAAGTGTGACCAGAACATTTTGGTCCTGTCTTTATAACGTGCCATCTGTGCTCATTGCAAACAAGAATACAAAACGCCCTGCATAAAAATCAAAGGCAAAATTCATTCACCACAGGGGTTTGAAAGCTCGCAAAAAGTCGTATCTCCAAGTTCTAAGCACTTATTTTCACTTTCCATGGATGGATCACAAAGCTCCGGGGTTAAGATTTAATGGTATCGCATCTTGCAGTTTTCCGATCTATGTTATAATGTTGTTTCCAACTAACGCATTATTTATGAACCTTCAAACTCTAAAATTTTACCATGTAGTCGACCTTTACACTTTGAAAATCAAAGTAAACAACAATCTTCTGTCGAAATCATTACAGAATAGGTTCAACATCCAAAATAGCCGATATGAGCTCAGAGGTGTGGCCGTGTTTAACAAAAAGAAAATCTGAAAAAATATTACGAAATTTCGTGTATCTGTTAATGGGCTGGAGCTCTGGAACAACTGTACAGAAGATATAAAACTGTGCACCGCTCTCTTCCACTTTAAAAAGAAATTTAAATGTTTATCTCTGAGCAGAAACATGAACTATGAGACTTAGTTTGTGCTATAGTACTCTGACATACTGTTACTAATTTGTTTGTTACTAATTTGTTTGCTGTATTTATGAACCGGTGCCAAGATGATGCAGTGAAGAATAAAGGGTAATGGCAGAATAAGCTCAAGTTTCAGCCGACACCTTTTCGGTTTGTATATGTTAAATGTGACTGTCTATGGAATAATGTCAGAATATGATTGTGACCGAAATAAATCAATTAAATCAAATCAAATTCCCCGTATTTTTTAAGATAAGATAAGATAAGATAAGATATCCTTTATTTGTCCCACAATGGGGAAATTTCAGTGTTGCAACGCACAGTTAAGAGAACAGGCAAGAAAACAGTAGCAGCAATAGAAGTACAGGAGTACTTAAAAATAGACAAACTCTATAAAGATAAGGATTATAAAATAAAATAAAATAATATATACAATAAATTTCTATCTGAATACAGTGGCTACAGTTTGTACAGTATAAATAACGTTAAATCGTCAAAGTGGCGACAGTATCTTATGGTAATAAATACATTTGTAATGGGCAAAGTGACTGCTGGACATTCATTTACAAATTTAACACACAAACCCTGCATATGTAAGCTGTGTTTTTCTCTCAAACAGGAAACATTCTGTTCCACCTTGTGATGTCATGTGGCAATACAGGAAGTGCTCCACAGTGTTTTTAAACTCCATACACCTTCACTAGATTCTCTTTTGGATAGTTCAACCCTGGAATATCCAATCTACTGAACAAAAGGTAAAAAGCAGCTGTTAACTTGAAAACTGCCGCTTAATGAAATCACAAGGCGGAACAGCATTTTGAACTTTGGAGATGTCGACAGACTAATGATAAAGGATTACACAAACAGACAATTACACACACCCAGGTATGTTTTTGATGAGGTAACAAAAGCTCACAAGAGTCAACTTTGCATAATATCGGACCTTTGAAGCAGCTCTAGTGCTGTGAAGTTGTTTAATAGTCAGAAATACCCACGCTGCATAACAATAATGTGAAAGCAATGGATGGTTAAGAGTCAAAGTGAAAGTATACTGACAATAATTCACTTTTCGTAATATATTATTTTAGACTGTAATATTGTAATGCTAATATATGTATTACTTTATAAGATGAAAACATTTTAAGAATGTGAATGACTAATCTTCATGTTCGGAGTAGTTATTATATTTTTTTGTCATCATATTGCTTTGTTAGCAATTACCCATGTGTTTCCCATAGACAATGGAGGCACACATACTTTCTATATAAATAAGTTTCTCTCATTTAGTTGTGTAGTGTAAAGTTTATTTATCGCCTGTATAAAATTAAACTATACCCCTGAAGTAGAAAGCAAAAATGAGAGGTTTGGCTCGTGCTGTAGCCATGCTAACTCGACGGGGTGAGAGTAAAAACGCAATATGCTTTGATCCATTAAATTAAAATGGATTTCCTTTACTTAATGTTCAGAATTATTTTGCATTTGTCTTAATGGAGAACCAAATTGCCCAGGGTAAATCAATAGCAACCAGCAAAAACATACTGTCATTTTTTTCCCTTCTAAATTGGAAAAAGAACTATTGCCCTCATATTTCATGCTCCCCGTGTTGCCCATCAAGGTTTCAAAAAATAGTTACCTGGAAACTCTGCAGCATGCCTAATTCCCATTTTCTTCTGTCACACATGCTCAGGTAAGATAAGCCCAGCCCTACTGTCATTCAAACCCCAAACCAGTGTGAAATTTCAGGTTTGGGGAGTTTTGACATGCATCTTTCAAAATTGTGATGAGAGCCTCTTTTTGTCAACAGGAAAGGGTTTTGTTGACACTGGATCAGGTGTTTATACTGTAAACTCACTCAGACAAGATCACTCAGCACATATGTGACAGCTTTGATGGACCTGAATGCACATTGCACATACGTTGTCGTCTGTATTTAAAAAACAAGACGTTTATAGCGATACCTGTATAGAGATATACTGATATATTGGTTGGCCGATATATCAGGTCGATAATAGGACTTTTATTGGATATTTTGTTTTGATCAATCTTAACCCTCGAAGACCTACGTTATCGTATATGATAACGAGGAATATTTTTATATAACCGCGCGTAACTTTCTAACCGTTAAAGATAGAAACGTACTTTTTTCCCCTCTGAAAGTGCAGACATAGAGGTTTCCGTACATTTCTGCCTCATTATCCTACGTCACACTCACGCTGTGTGATGATCTGCGCAAAACGAGTGTCCAATAGGAACTTTGTTTTCCCCAAACTCATGCGCTCCGTCCATTTTGATCGACCCAAACTTTGCCAAAGAGTGAAGTGAGTCAAGATGGTCGACTCCTCTGACTGTGTGTGTTTATAACGAGTGAAAAAGTCGCTCTAAGTGGAGTTAATTCTCACACACGTGGAAAATTACGCATCTTGGTGTGTGTAATTGTGCATCTCTTTCTATTTTTATTTAAAGGTTTATTTCACTCAAAATGAACAAATCCAAATGTAATAAACACCCTGGAAATGCAGAAGTGCTGTGGCTCTGGCCCTGGACCTGACAGGAGCTGTTTCCCGGACTGGACCAGAAATGTAATTATGCGATTACACTTTTTTTTTTTGTTTTTAGGGCAATAAGGAGATTTTTAATTTACTTACAGACTTGATATTTTGCATTTTGTAGCTAAGGCCCCAAATTAAGCATTTTTTATGTCCAAAAGTTGTTTATACATGTTTGCTGTGTGTTTTTTATAAAAGAGAATTTTATTTTCTATTTTTTTTTCCATCTCTATTTCTGGTCCTGTAGCTTTTATTACAGCCACATGACACAACGACAGCAGCAGATTGTGAAATAACAGGCTGTACTGAACAAAAGGAAGTAAAAGGGGCAGTTTTAAAAGCAAAATTAAGAAAAAAATCCAGGCGAGGAGAAATGTACTAAAATTGCCCTTAGGTCTTCAGGGGTTAATAAATACACACAAAGCTTTATATCAACACTTTTTGACTACACAGCTCTCTTATAGGTGTCTGTGGTAAAAAAATTAAATTAATTAAATTTAAATGAGCTAATTTGGGGAAAGATGGGGAAAACCAGACAAGTTACATAGTGCACCTTTAATACTGGATCTTAACTTGGTCTGAAGCATGTTTTGGCATTTGGCGTGTTAAGCTTCATAGCACTGGTAAATTAGGTAAATTATTAACCCTGAATTTACCCAACCTTTACCTAATCCAGGGTTTAACCAGGTCTAAACCAAAACTAAATGAATACTGGACTAAACCGGGACCTAGTAGATAAAAAACAAAACAAAATGACACAATCTGTCCAAATCTGGCCAGACCTGAAACTGGGTCTAAATCCACCTAAACCCGGATTAAATTAGAAGTAAACAGGAATAAAAGTGTCTCTGTACAGTTTAAAAATCACTCCATTAAAGGTTATATCAGGTTCACACATTTGATTGATGTTTTCATTAGTTATATTAACATAAGGGAACGTGCTGCTGTATTAGGGATGTTGAATTAGCCAGATTAGCGGTAGATCATAAGATATAACAACACAGCATTAGTTACATGGAGAATTATGCGTGATTAATTACCTTGCATGTTGGGTGCAGTCAGCAGAACAGAGCAGACCTATTTCCATACCTGAGAAGACAAGAAAAAAAACGGTAAAACTTGGAGCAGCTTGGGATCAGTGCAATATACAATGATGAGAACATTTGGAGAGGTCACTGTATGGGCTTTTCTACATGCTCAATTGTCCAGGAGGAGCGGAGTCGCAATCTGCCCGAGACCAGATGGTGCTGCTTTTTAAAGTGAATCTCACATCTATAGTAACTTGGATATAGCGTCACACTGTACTGTCAACAGGCCAAATCCAACATGTACTAATTGCATTACACAGGGAGCCTTCAATTCAGAACCTTATCTTTGAATTCTTAATGATAACAAAAGCAAATTGCGAACTATAATTAACATATGCCATTTCATGAATATTTAAAGGTTCTATATTCCACAAAATTGACTCTTGTGAGGTTTCAGTGATACTATAATGTTGTTGCCTCCTCAAAAACACGAATCTAGGCGAGGCAAGTTTATTTGTACAGCACAATTCGTACACAAAGTAATTCAAAGTGCTTTACAGAATAAGAAATACATTAAAATCACAATACAAACAATTCAAAATATGAATAATCATCATAAAATTTAAAAATAGAGATGAGACATTAAATTAGAGAGAATTAGAGAGAAGAGTAGAGTGCGGAATGGAAAATAAAAACCTTTCAGTCATATGCACAGATAAACAGAACCGTTTTGAGCCTGGATTTAAACAGAGTCAAAGTAGAGTCTGTCTCACATGTTCAGACTGTTCCAGGTTTTAGCTGCATGAGTCTGAAACACTGACTCCCCGAGTTTAGTCCTCACTCTGGCACCAGCAGGAGGCCGGTCCCTGAGCTCCTCAGATGCAGATGGTTCATGTGGCACTAACATGTCACAGATGGACTTTGGTGCTCGGCCCTGGAGAGACTTGTGCACAAGCAGAGCTGCTTTAAAGTCTATTCTCTGAGCCACAGGGGGCAGTGCAGAGACCTGAGCACAGGACTTATGTGCTCATACTTCCTGGTTCGAGTCAGGACCCGAGCTGAATCTATAAAAATTTTGCAGGGTATTTGTGTTAAATATGTCTGAATGAAGAAAACAAAACTCCAGGTATGTCTGCGATGAGAAAATAACCTTATAACATAGATCAAAAAATAGCGTACTATGGGCCAAATAATTTCTCTCAAAACTTCAAATTAACCATTTCTTAACATGTATAAAATGTATAAATATTTTGAAATATCAGAGACAGATCTAGATACACACTACCATTCAAAAGTTTGGTGTCACCCAGACAATTTTGTGTTTTCCATGAAAAGTCACATTTTTATTTACCACCATGAGTTGTAAAATGAATAAACTATAGTCAAGACATTGACAAGGTTAGAAATAATGATTTGTATTTGAAATAATAATATTTTCCTTCAAACTTTGCTTTCATCAAAGAATCCTCCATTTGCAGCAGTTACAGCCTTCAGACCTTTGGCCTCTAGATGTTAGTTTGTTGAAGGATCTGGAGAAATTTCACCCCACACTTCTAGAAGCTTCTCCCATAAGTTGGATTGTCTTACGTACCAGACGGTCAAACTGCTCCACAGCAGCTCAGTGGGTCTGTCCATAACACTTCTGTCCAGTCTTCCTCTGTCCAGTGTCTGTGCTCTTTTGCCCATATTAATCTGTTTCTTTTATTGGCCAGTCTCAGATGTGGCTTTTCCTTTGCCACTCGGCCCTGAAGCTGCATCCCAGAGTCACCTCTTCACTGTAGATGTTGACACTGGCGTTTTGGTACTATTTAATGAAGCTGCCAGTTGAGGACCTGTGAGGCGTCCATTTCTCAAACTAGAGACTCTAATGTACTTATCTTCTTGCTCAGTTGTGCAGCGGGGCCTCACACTGCTCTTTCTACTCTGGTTAGGGCCTGTTTGTGCTCTTCTCTGAAGGGAGTAGTTCACACCGCTGCAGGAAATCTTCAGTTTCTTTGCAGTTTCTTGAATAGAATAGCCTTCATTTCTAAGAACAAGAATAGACTGTCAAGTTTCACATGAAAGTTCTCTTTTTCTGGCCATTTTGAGCGTTTCATCGACCCCACAAATGTGATGCTCCAGATACTCAACCTGCTCAAAGGTCAGTTTTGTAGCTTCTCGAACCAGCTAAACTGTTTTCATCTGTGCTAACATGACTGCACAAGGGTTTTCTAATCATTCATTAACCTCTGACACAATGAGCAAACACACTGTACCATTAGAACACAGGAGTGATAGATGCTGGAAATGTACAGTATAAATATACACCTATGTACAGTAGATATTGCACCAAAAATCAGACATGTGCAGCTAGAATAGTCATTTACCACATTAGCAATGTATAGAGTGTATTTCTGATTAGTGTAAAGTTATCTTTATTGAAAAAAACAGTGCTTTTCTTAATAAGGAATAAGGAAATTTCTAAATGACCCCAAACTTTTGAACAGTAGTGTAGGATTGCTTAAGAAAAATCAAGTTTGAAACTACTTTAAGATGTCTCGTTACACCATAGAAAACAGTGTATGTATGAATCACCGTGCAATATTTTAAAAAAGAATATACAAACTCTATACTATATGTACAAAATGTATTCTACTAACTAACACTTTTCTTACCAAAGTCTACTTGTTTCCTAGTTTCGAAAATATTTCAAATTGCCATGTAACCCGTGTTATAAAAGCTTGCTATCTTCACTAGCTCAGTATTCTGGGAAAAAAAAGCAGCACAGTTAAATTAAATTTGGGTGAGATAGCATTTGCTAAAGTCTCCCTTTTGCCTCTTGCTGGTACCTTTTGAGTTGTGCGTACGTTCCCCTGAGCATTTCCTGCAGTGCATCCTAGAGACAAGCCAGAGGCCCGTGGCACCCAAGGGAGCCCCATCTCTGTGCGAAGCTGCCAGTTCCTCACTCCAGCAAAACACACACCCCAATGAACAATCACACATTTAGAATTTACTCCTACCATATTCATGACTAACCCAAGGCTTCCAACTGCTGCGACGTGTCCCATATTCCCTTCGTTAATGCAGAAACTTCTCTTGCATTTTTATCACTGTCTTAATTTTCCTGGCTGCTTAAGCTGCGTTTGATGCATGAGTAAAGTTGGCTTATTTGCTCGAAAGTCTCGCAGTGGGTCATCACAGTTACGAGGAGCCACGTCGGGCTCATTCCGTTATATGAGGAAGAGGCAGCTGCAGTTTCTGTGGCGAAGGTAAAAAATGTGATCTTTGTTTGGGCTTAAATGTGCAGTGTGGCAGATTTTGGGGATTTCCGAAAAGGCGAGGAAAAGCGAGACATGACAATTGACGGGGAAATAATAGAGATTGTAAGAGAGCCAACTGTCAGAACAGCAACAACACTGGTCCACAACATACTGAAAATAAATACAGCACTAACACTAGGTGGATTTGTCGTTCCCTGTGAGATTAAATGATGGATACTGTGCACTGTTATGGGTAATTAGTATAACTGAAGCACCAAATATCAGTATATCAACAAGGGGTGTGCAAAAATACTCAAATATCTATATATCGTGATACTAAATTTGGTGATACAGTATTGTTATCGTGGACTGCTGTATTGATATATTGACATGAGTATTTTTTGGTCTCTTTTCGGATGTTTTTGTGACTGCAGTACATTTGTGTTGCTTATTTAGTGGAAGAAATCTTGTTTGTTTTACAGTACACCTGATATATGCACTGTTTTTGATCATCAAAGTAGATTTATTTCATATTAACTTGTGGTTTAACAAAGAAATACTGTTGCTAAAATGTGTATGGTTCTTTAAAAATAGCAATATAGTGATTATTGCATGTATCACCATATTGTTATAATATCTTATTGTGAGCCATGTATCAAATTGTGAGGGACCCTGTGATTTCCAGCCTTAGTATCAAGTAATTTACAAATGGAAAGTAGGATTGGTATAACTACTACTACTAAAATACAGTTAATTATAAACACAAATTGCCACTTGAGAGAAAGGCTGGAAGAAATTGTTTCAAAAGTTGAAATGTGACCCAGTCCTTGTGACAATCTGTAATTTTCTAGATATCATGATTCAGTCACCTTCAATTTAATACAGCTCTGTGCTCAAATACAGAGTTTCCTTACCTCATTTGCCTATTGGTCAGCTTCTGTTATGCTCTGTGAGTGACAGCTAGATTTAACCAATTGCAGTGACAGCAAATATCTTCTTAATGACTACATACAGATCAACAGTGTGATAATATGTTGGTATATTGCCCACTCCTAACTGAGCATGCATTTCATTTTCTAATGGCAGTTTGGTGGTTGTTAGCAAAGAGGTCTGTGGTTTGATTCCTGCCTTGTGTAGCGTTGAAATAAGGACCTGTTATTTTGGGTTTCTGTCCCCATTTTGCCCCCACTTGCATAGATACATTCTCTTAAAAGTACACCAAACCAGCAGTTCTCCAAGCACAAACCTTTCCATGTAATCCAAAAACTACATTACGGCATTTTAGCCCTTAATAATGTTTGCGGTAGTGCAAATAAAATGAAAAGGTGCATTACTGAGCTTAATCAAAACCCCCGGTTAGATTTTACTTGGCATCCGCACACAGATACAGGGATAGTTCACAGTGTTTTAGCAGTTCTGGTCATGTTAGGCCTGTCCTGAACAGCATGCTTCTTTTTGAGACTAGATTTAAACCTTTGAACAGTGTCTGATCTCTCGTGAGATTCGGGAGTTCACACCCTTCCAACATCCATCTGGTCCTTTTCAAAGACACGTGATTTTGACTGATCTCAGACCGAACTGGAAATTTGGGAGATTTTAATGGTGTCATAAGTTTCATTAGTCTCGCTGTCTTGCCATTTAGGTGTTTTAGTTTTGGGTTTTTGTAAGACCGTGTGATATCTTTGCGATTAACTATTTGGATTATCAGGTTAGCCAGCGATTGTACTTGATATTCTTTTTGTTTCTTACATGACCATTTAAAGCGAAAATGTGTCACTTTTTTAGTGGAGGATCACCTACTTGTCTCCTTTGAAACGTTATTGCTTTGCCTGGTACTGTATATTCTATATTCTCTTCACTGAAACAAGAATGTGATATCACCAGGCCACAGGTCAGATCTATGGAGAGGCAACGTTGAGCACAGCACATGGAATATTCCAGGAAAAGCAAAGAATCTCCATGGTACCGAGCAGGTACATGAACACACCAGACGTTACACACTGCACCTTCAGCTTTTCTTGAGCTGGTTGGTGGTTTAATCCTTACTCCCTCCAATGCTGTTATAGCAATAGGGCTACACCAGTGTTGTATTCTGATGTTGGTACTATTACAGGGTGGAGACTGAAAATATGATATACACAAATGGTGTAAACAACTATCCAAATGGTGCTTTATAACTTTATTTATCATATAAAGTCATTACAGAACAGCACATTCAGTATTACAAGGTGTTTTATGCCAACATTATTCAGTAAATTATTCAGTAGTTTTTTTCAGTAGTTTTATTACACCAGTTTATAGACCAAAATGGGATATCGACCAAACCAATATCTTGGGAATGACATCTGATCTGTCAAAATTTTCAGTATCAGTGCTGACACCAGATACCAGTGTGATTTTGGCACATCCCTGGACACTTGCACATACTTAATTTCTTATGTCTGCTTGTGTATGAATGTGAGTGTGAACAGATGAAAATGTAAAGCACTCTGAGTACACAGTGGAGGAGGCAAAGAGATTTTAAAATGCGTCCATTTACCATAATTTATTAATTGGTTCGACTGCCCATTCCGCTCCAAGAAGCCCGAACATAAGTCATCTCCCTGCAGGCATAATAAATGAAAGCTACTGTGAACTTTATCAACATTTAAGGACAATTTACACAGGAGATAAATAGGTGAATAATTTGTTTTGTCTGCTTGCCTTGGGTATTGTTAAAATGAACTGATGTCATGCCAAGTGACATTTTGCATGGCTGCCTGCCCTGAAGCTTGTTTCAGAAAATAACAACTTGTGTCTTATGTGTCTTGTGTGTGGAGGGGGTTTGAGTGACCATCTGTGAGCCATGATACACAGCCACTCTTTATCACGCTTTTATATTGTAGTCTTAAAACAGCTTTAAAATGTTGACTGCTTCGATCACCACTGCGGGGGAAATGGCACCGGGGGGCATTGTCTTTGCAGGTAGCATGCTTTTTGCTTTATGACTTGGGATGGAATCGTAAAATGGTACAATGAAAAACACATGGTGGAATTTTGGTCTGTAGTGAGTTTTGAGGTTTCAGTTCGTGCAAATAAATAATCAAAATACTGCAAAATGTAATAGTAACTTTCTAAAACTACATTGCCTTTTGAACCTGCTTTTAAAACAATACTAATGCAGTTTTTTTGTGTAACTTGGCAGAGGCAGTGGGGATTAAACTTTGTTAGATAACCCCAAAATGTCTGCTTATTTTAACTTGAGGATCAATAAAGGTCTTTTCATTGGATTTGCTTTTTCAGCTTAACTTTCCAAACAATGGACTCCTGTATCTATAATGAACTACTCTACCTTTATGTAGCCGCATACGTTTGTTATATACAAGTCATCTGTGTTTGATGGGATTTTTAAGATGAGCAAAAAGAAATTTCATTTAAATTTACTGAGTATCCTGAACACCATCTGTCTCCATTTTAATTCCAGCCAAAGACACTAACTCCAACTACTACAGGTCAGTACAGAAACATGATTTTACTATATGTGTGTTGCTTTAAGTGCATTTGACAGCTTAATGTGCCCTTTTAATTAAAGATAGTTAGCATATTTTTATATTTTTAGTTTTTACAAAAGAAAAGAAAATTATAGAAAAGGTGTTTTATTAACATCCACTATTTTGGAGCTTGGGAGATGGTCTGATGTATTATAATTATCAGTGATTATCTAAAAGGAGCTCTTAAATCCCCAAATCAATTGAAATCCATCAAAGCTGAGCTCAAACAGCGAGGTAGTGGGAGCTAAGTATTCGCTGGTTGCTGTGGCTATTATCGCACTGATACAATTATTTCACAACAGGGGAGATCAATTAAAGGAAAGAGTGCTTCATCTATTTTGCTTGTGTTGCTGAGACTGCAGCCAGAGACTTTGTATTCATGCAGGGCTGTGCAAGTTCAGATATTGGTCCTGTTGCCAAGGAAAGTTGAACATTTATGTTGGCCAGACTTATTGGAATAAAACTAGTATCGTATCGTGGGGTATAATTTTTGCTGGTCAAAGTGGCGCCAAGTAAACAAACAATGAATGGTCACAGGAGAATTACAGCACTGGTCTTACACAATGGCTTTCACAGCATGCGCTATTCAGCTGCTTCCTCTAATACTGAGCAGATGACAGTAAGTGGTTGTGGCAGTTCCTCCGAGGGCTCTATCTCTCATGTTGTGAGCGCATTCTGCAGAATCATTAAAGTTCAAAAGTTAATGTCCACATTAAGATGCTCTGGCACCACACAACGCTGAATGGGCTCAAATGAGGTGTCATAAGAGCAGTAATTTCCCCACAGGCCAAAAGAAAACACAGTGTGAATTAACCTGAAATTACTCGCATTGTTTAACTTGATTTACTCTCATTAACAAGAAAGAAGCAAGGTGGAGATCAAGGAAGCCCGTGTACGGAAACATGTACCAAGGATTGTATTGCCTCCTCCTTTGCAAACTACAATTTTACAGGTTTGAATTTGGGCGCATGCTTTTAGAAATCAGTCTTGTAGCTGAATTGTTGTCCTCTATGTAATTATGCCATCAGACTGTCAGCCCTCTCAGTCGATCTATATCTGTGTTTAACTTTAACGGCCGTAAGTGAGATGTGCACTCTCCAGTTACTCCAGAGTTTGACAAGTGTCTCTCTCCACTGTCACATTGATAAAAATATATCTGCTGTACTTAGAAAGAACTATATTTATAGAGGCATGCCCATCTGTACTCTCATTAGCATAAATGTATATGTGCGTGTTGTCTCTTGTGCCTGTCTTATGCGAAGTGTAGCATGTAAAGTGGAGCATCCTGATCAGTGAACTTCTAATCAAACATCTGTTCATCTGAATCTGGTGTCATTTCTTAACAATTATTTACTTATTTGACATCAACAACCATCTCCCAATAACACTTTACTAGTCAGACATCCAGCTATGTCTGTATACTCTATAAACAACCTGGTCACCGCCTCCTCTTCTATATCCTCTATAACTCAAGCCAGACTCAGAGCTGTGCAATTAGGTTTGTTTATTCCAGTGACACATGGGAATTAAACAGGCCAATCAGAATCAGCGACTGTTTTATTGCCATCGTCAGTGAGCAAAATACACAATGTGGGGAATGTGCTTCAGCGATATCGATTTATCTTATTTATAACAAAATCAAACTTTCTTTCACTTCACTGTTCAGTTCTCTGCTCATTGATTTGGCAGAATTCAGCCTTGAGTTTCAGTTCTTTTGGTTTTTACCCATAAGCAGCCATGTTTGTTTTGAGATGGATGGACTGTGCTTAACCCTGATTGGCTAATCCACATGTCAGTCACGCAGTTTTCATAGATAAATCCAGTGTCCTGAATACACATCTTTTTTAAGTATTGGAGAAGTGTATATTTTGGTTGGCCAGGCAATAACGTGATCACAGTGTTATAAAGCTTAACAATATGAGATTAACATTTTGCCTTAACATTGCGAGATAAGGTGAGAGATTTTAAGGGGATTTGTGAGATAAAACCATAGACTAGGGCTGAACCATCTGTCGTTTTGGACCAAAAATCGCAATCTCAGACAACACGATTTTGGGATCGTCAAAGCCGTGTGTTTTTGCAGTGCTCCCAACTGACCCAGGTTTTGTTTCGTCAACTATTTCACACATAAAGTGTTTCCAGTCACATGAAGCTCACTGAAGCTAGCAGTTAGAGGGGCAGATTTGGAGCCGAGTTCCGTGTTAGGTTTAGTTAGGGACAAAATAGCAAAATACAAACCCGAGGATCATGTAGAGCGAGTTCATAGAAACGTTTGAAGACCAAAATGAGGAGCCTGACAGCAGCAATTACTGAGAGAGGGACGTTTTTTCAATACAAAGTGAATTGGAAAAGGAGTCAATGGAGCCGGAAGCGTGCCCATGCTCACTTCCTGTTTGGAACGCAGTAGCTAGCGGGTTTGCTATGTCCATTTATATATACAGTCTATGGTTAATTCTAGTGCTGCCACTAACGACTAATTTTCTAACGATTAATCTCTCGACTAATTTTTCGATTAGTCGACTAATCTAAACGACTAATTAAAAAAACAAAACAAGCGGTTCTAACACACACAAGTGGGTGTGTTAGATTTTCCCGGGAGGTTACCTTTTGTGTGCGAGTTGCAAAGGTTATTGCTGTTATGTCTGTTGTGTGTGCTCATTCGACAATGTTGAACAACGATATGCACACACAATTTAACGAGTATGCACGAGCAGCATATTGCAACGGTATTCTCAATACCTCATGCATCGTGGTCGTGCTCCCGTGATAAGCCAAAGAAGTCTTACAGAGTGTACAAACCACTCTATCACCAACTGTCCGAAAGTATTCCCAGACTTTCGAGGCTTTAGGTCTTGGTCCGACTCCGGCCGCTGGCATTTTCTCAAATGCTCAAATCGGGGGAAGGGGGAAGAGAGAAAGAGAGAGACCAGCCAGCAGAGTGCGCACGGCAAATACTTCCTCAAGTTTGTTTTCTTTGGCGGTGCCATTATATACCACTGCTGTTAGCCTTTGGTGAAGCTGAGGTTAGCCACCTCGGCGTCAACCCCGGATGTAGCCGCTGTCAGCAGCACCGGTGTCCGCCTCGAGTGTAGTACTACTAGTGGTGTGGAGGGGAAATACCTGATCTCAGGCAAGCAAAAGGTCTCTGGACGAGCCGTTTGAGACCAAAAATAAATAAAGGCGAATATTCGACCAAAAAAATTGTAGTCGACTCATTTTCATATTCGATTACGTCGACAACGTCGAATAATCGCGGCAGCACTAGTTAATTCTGACCTTTTGTCCATAGATTTGGGAACATGTAACTCTGCATTTGTCTATGAGGACTGTGCTTGCCACTTGATTATATTTGTACTGCTTCTTTGTTGACTAATTTCCTGCGACTCAACCTCACGACTCAACTTTTGAAGGTATTTTAAACCTTCAAAACTTTGCTTTCTAATACTTTACAATAGACTCCAATGCTTCTCTTATCTAACAATTGCTCTCAGTTTCTTGATACAAACCCAACATTATTTGTACTTCTGATTTAAAAAAAAAAAACACATTTAGAGAAAGATTTTGTGGTAGTTTTATGGCAAATTGAACATCTATTATAGGTGTTTGTGGTGTGTGAGATGCAGGTGAATGGACAGTGTGGTGCGTGACCTTGACAAGAGGGCTCCAGATGGCTTTCCAAACCAGCAACAACTGAAGTACATATGTTTAGAAAGCCCCATGTGGAACACGGCCAAGAGCTTCTGAGGGCTGCCCCCACAAAAACACTGCTAATATGGGTGAAATACAAATGCAAGAATTACTCCATACAACTGTACAGCAACTCACCGTTATGCAATAGATAATGTCCTATCCATCATTATTTCATATTCATATATTTGTATAGTTTATTTCTACATTTACTTGACATTGTTGCTCTTTGTTGTTAGAATATATTGTGATGTGTGATCAACTGTGTCCAAGGTAAATTGCATTCACGTTTCAGTCCTTTATTTAAGGATTAAAATTATGCACTGGCATGATCATTTAATGTCATTTTATGGTAAGTTTGCTATCCCAAAATTATCAATAAGAGATTTCATTCCAGTAAGTTAATAATAGGCCTCTTACGATAATAGGATATCGACTTCAATAGTATCTTATACAGTATATTGTTCAATACATGAGAGCTGGACTGATGTTTTTGGGAGCAATATTTAACCATGTGTACATTTTCTTGGATTAATGGCAAATGTTTTTGGTGATATAAGATTTATGATGATATGATAGATTTAGAACATCCTTTGTGACATGCAAACGAAGTACGTAAGTGTTTTATTATGCTAATTTTTATTATAGCTCATGATTGTTCAACCTAACTGTACATTTAGAATATTTTTTGTTGTCAGGGGCATAAATTAGTTCCATTATTATCGTTTATTGGCTATATTTTTCACACAAAATCTGTTATTGTGACAGGCCTACTGAATATGTGTACACTCAGGGGTTTATTCTTAGTACTCATTTTTGTGGGCCTTGAAACTCGTAAAAACAATCACATATGTTTTTTTTTTTTTTTCTCAGTAATACACAAACAACCAGGCTATGCAAGAAAATAACTTGAAAGAGTTATTTTTTTTCTAACGCTTAAAGGCAAACACAATTTCCATTTTGACCTAGTACTAATTAGGGACACCTTGTACTGCTATGAGGACACATACATCAGTGTTGGAGGAGGCTTATGTCTAATGATGAATATGTTTACCTGTAAAAATCATGTGATACAGCAGTTAGACTGTGCCCAGTCAGCACCAGGCTCAGCGTTTGGCAGGACAGGTGCAACAAGGGCATGCGGGGGCTGGGGCCAGGAAATAGGGCAGCAGCTCCGGTGGCGTCGTCTTTTTGGAGCAAGAAAAATAGAGACTTGAAAATGTCCTCAACAGCCGGGCGCCAGGTGTGTAAAAACTCCAGGCACAGGAAAAAGCAGGGTCAGTGGGTGAGAAGAAAAAGTTAAAGGTGCACTATGTAACTTTTCTGATGGATTGTCCGCTTGTTTTCATGGAGGTTTGTTGCAGCCAATAATGTAATAACTTGCCAGTAATGTAAGAAAATCTCTGAAACAATAATGTAATAACCTGATGCCAATAATGTAGTGACATATTACATTATTGGTTAGTGATTAAATTATTGACTGGTTTAAAAACTGCTGCAAATAATGTAATAATTTCTTAATATAATTGAAAGGAACAGTATGTAATAAATAACTGTAAATTAATAGCAAGCTGATAATGTAATAACATACTACATTATTAGTAACAGGTTATTACATTACTGTTTCAGGCATTTTCTTACATTAGTGGCAAGTTATTGCATTATTGGCTTTATTACATAAAAATTATTACGTTATAGGCAGTTATCACATTATTGGCCATTATTACATTATCAGCTGCTACAAGGTTTTATTGCTTGTTTTCATGGAGATGTTTTTGCTTTGCCTGGATTGTTTCACACTATGGCATTAAACATATCTAAATCAGTTAATCTAATGATTAAATCCAAGCAGACAAACAAGTGACACCAACAGGCGAAGTTAGGAGAATGCATGTTTTCTATTTTGTATTATTTCAGCAATAAGAGCAACTGTGATTAAATAAAGGAGCTCGGTTCAGTGACTGTGGAACATTGCAGGTAAAGCAATTGCATCCACACGGAGAGAAGCAGGTGGTGAATACCAAGAGTTACATATATAGAGCATAAAAATGACTATTTTGTTTAAATGTGTTTATAAAATGTGCTGTACTAATAAAGTTGGATTTGATTTTCGTTGTTATTCTCTCTATTCTACATCAGAGGTTAGCTGGTGGCAGAATTAGCATGTCCAGTTGCAATAATGAAGTTAATTTATTTTATACATAGAACATTTTTCATTTGAACCTTCCTAGTATTACTTTTTCCATCAACAAACCATACACCTCAGGTCCCTGTTTATTTTTCTCTATAAAATGTTATTTACGAGAATACTAAAACAATTGGACATGCCCTGAGCCATTACTGCTCGTCTTCTTCCTGAGATTATCTTGAACATGTTGAGAGTGTCTGATAATGCATGTAAGTAGTTTGTTTAATAGAAAGAGGAAGCCCGTGGCAAATGGAAATTAAGCATCAGTTCTTGGCTGTTTGTGGAGCTGGGTGATTGATTACTGCTGCTACTACCAGTTTCCTTCAGGCTCATCCAGCAACTACCGAGAGCAGCAAGGGTCCTATATTATCTCTGCAGCACTGTGCGAAAAGATATACGCTGGCTAAGTTGAAGGCAGAAAAACAGTAAAGAAAGTGGGTTGTTGCTAATAGAAAAAAATAAATAAATATATTGATGTTTGTTGAAGACAGAGATTATCAAAAGCCAATGTATAGCCTACATCAGGATACTTTAAAGTCTAAAATACATCTGGAAAGCACTTTTGATGTATTTTCTGTATCATTTTCACAACATTGCAATCCTCAAGGCAGAGCCGTTTAGAGCTTTTGTGGTTTCGAAGTGGTAATCTCGCACTGTTCCCATAGCGATTACCAATTCAAACCAAAATATTACACCTTTTGAATGGGTAAGAGTCCTCAAAATGTGGCGTGTAACAGGAAATTGAAATGCATGAATAAGTAGCATTGCTCATGCCCACACATTAGATCAAAATCAGGACTAAACTTATATCAGGTCTATATTCGCACACCTAAACTAGGCTCAAACCAGCACCCGACAAGAGTGACTGCCCCATTAATGTGTATTTTGAGTTTATGAATCAGAAGTGCTGTATAAAGGCCCCCAAAGGAACCTGTTTGGAAACTGAAACCTCATAATCATAGACTGTATATATAAATGGACATAGCTAACCTGCTAGTCGTTGTGTTCCAGATTGCAAGTGAGCATGGGCACATTTCTGGCTCCATCAACCCCAGCTTTTATTTCACTATTTTGTATGTAATCAATTTGTTTTCCTAATATGAAACTCTGCTCCAAATTCACCCCATAACTGCTCGTCATAGTGAGCTTCATTTGACTGAAGCTGAACACAGTGGATGACGACGTTGTGGATTTTTATTATACGCCCGTTCTAAGATGGGACGTATTATGGTATGGCGCTGTCCGTCTGTCCGTCCGTCCGTCCGTCCGTCCGTCCGTCTGTGGACACTTCAAAGCTCGACCCTTTGCGAAAACCTGCCCGTCGCTCTTGCTAACTGTGATCGTTTCCATCTCTGTCTTTTTATCTTCCATCTCTGTCCTTTTATGTTACGTGCCGTAGATCTGAACTCTCTTCTCAAATGTTCTGCTGCTGAAAGCGAGAACAACCCACATTCTCTGCTTCTTTGAGCTTTGACACATTAAAGCTTTGTAGTGTCTTTACGTTCTGTTGCTGCAATCTGATTGGTCAATCTGAATGTCAAACTTCCAAACTGCTAGGTTTCCTAGGTTTGACAAATTCTAACTTAATTCTATATACAATAATTCAAAGTACGGGCGTATTTTGCCCCGCTGGCGGAGCTCTTGTTAAATCTGAGAAGAATAAAACTGCTGAGAAGTTGTCTTAAATGAAAGAGTCTGGATTTATTAAAGCAATTGTGCGCACAATTACAGAGAAAATGAAACCTTCTGTCCCTCACGCAAAGTCCGTCTCTCCCTAATCTGAACCATGGCAAAACAAAAACAGGCTCTTATACAGTCGACACACGTCATAACATCAACATGAGGTAGAACATACTACATCTAAACAACCTAAACGTCTGGTCCAGCAGGACATCGATCAGATTTGCCCCCAAGGATGTCACTATTCTAAATGATAAGAATAAGCAAATCAGCAGCTTGTTGTTTTGCCGATACTGGATAAAGACAGAGCAGTGACCTGCCTTCATACATTACACCATCACATGTGGCAGGAATACAGAAATGCTTTAGCAGTTGTGAGTTTACAGTTCACTAAACCCATAAAATACATCCTTTAGCTTAAATAGATCCCAACAGAAAACAAAGTAAACGTTTTCACCATAGACGTCACGCTCCCTTACTGCACTTCTTTTTACAGTCTGTGCTCAAGACATGAATCTAAATTGAACTTTAAGTTGGAGCTTAAGGGGTGACCTCAATCTTTTAAAAAAATATTTATATCAATAGACTATTGACAAGACAAGGGCACAGTGTGTCACCTACAAACATTATTGGGTGGATTAACAGTGTTACATAAATGTAGCTTTTCACTGCAGTCTAACTCCAGTGTGGTGTTGCTTTAGCCTGTGTGCTAGTCTTTACTGGAGGATTATGAGATTGTTCTGTGCTTTACTACAGTTTTATTGATTGTTTCTGTCAGTGCAACATAAAACTGGCCCAGTACGAGTCTCTCCACTTCACTCCGAAACACTAATGAGCCCCAACTGGAACCCACTCCACATTTTCATTTGGTCGCGCTGTCATGTGTGTTTCTGCTCTTATGTGCGTTACCAAAACCTTGCTCACTTTTATAATGTTACCTTAAAAACTGAAGCTGCTTTTAGGCTAAGGTTGCTTCTCTTCTGATCTCCAAAGTACATTAAAAATAGTATTTATTATTTGGAAATAAAATGAGTGTCCATTTAATGTAATTAATTCAATTTAATGACTTAAAGGTGCACTATGTTACTTTTTGGTTGGGGGTCCGTCACCTGCTTGTTTCTATGCCATTGCTCTGCCTGAAATGTTCCACAGTGTGACATTAAACAGCTCTACCTTACATTTATTCAATTGCAGGTGGTTTCACAGCTCAAAATGATCTAGAAAAATAGGCACTCGTGACTGTGAGCGGGGTCGCCTCTCCACGGATCTGACCTGTAATTTGGTCTGGTTTGGGCTCCATGAAGACAGAACGGTTTAATGCCATATTGTGAAACATTCCAGACAAAGCAATAACCTCTCCATGGAGAAACGCATTTGATGGGAAATTTCCCAATGCACCTTTAGGAATAAAATAAATAAAATGACTTATTATAATGAAATAATAAACTAAACACATTGGTGGCAGAATAAATCCATTAGTTAGTTTTTAACCCGTCCTGCCCCATCTTCACTCCCACAATCAAATCAAAGGACTGGACTTTGGGGCACTGGGTCTTCACCATCGCTGCCCACACCCTCCTTCACATCAGAAACTCTGACTCACTCGACACCTTCAAAAACAGCTCAAAACTCACCTTTTCCTCAAAGCCTACAACCCCCACAAATCACTGCTTTCACATTACTTGTTTTGTGTGTCCTGTCCTTGTTTTGTGTTACCGTATCGTGAAGTGTTACTGCGAAAAGCTCGATATAAAACTGATCTATTACTATTAAAGGGCCTGTATTACAGTATTTTTTCATCTATGTCATAATGTTTCCTCGTCACAAACGTACCTGGAATTGTGTTTTGTTTCATTCGCGCAGGTTGAACACACAAACCTGCGTATTTAGGCTTCTTTCAAACAGAAAACACTCTGTTCCACCTTATGATGTCATGCAGTAATACAGGAAGCGCTCCACTGTGTTTTCAGACTCCAAATACTTAAATCATGTGGATGATTTCGGTCCTGGAATTGCCCAAGGCCTATAATCGTTTTGTTCCTCCTTGTTTACAGGAGTTATTTGAGCAGAGAGTCAGTATAATCTTAGAGGAATTGGTATTGTTAAAAAAATTAAGATAAGAACTAAGAAAAAAAGTTATTGTATTTCTGTTACAGCGATTAGTATATGGAACAATCTGAGTGATGATTTTAAAAAGTCTAACACTGAAGAAGCCTTGAAAAAGGGTATAAAGCTTTATGTTTTGAAAGATTTAGAGCCCTGGAATGAATTAATTATGCATTCAATGTTGTTTAATTTATATTTTTCTCTTATGAAGTGAAATTGTCAATGTAAACTTGCTGTTCATATGCTGTTTTTTCCCATTTTTTAATAGGGTTAGGCATGATATTTACTCTTACTTCAGATTAAACCCTTTCAATCATGATCCATGGGAGTGTAGGCTATGTTTCGTTTTGTTTTGTAGTGTTGTAAAAGGACTGAATAAACTACTACTACTACTACTAAATCCCGACAGAAAGCCTGGCAACGGACTGATATATGAGAAAATAGTCCCTCAACATGCGACGATTCATGCGATACAAGGTTAGTTTTGTTTCAAACATTATTCTATCAACACAGACATTTACATTGATAGTCTGGCATAATAATCGCTTTGCCTCAGGTACATGTGGAGTGGGGACGACTGTTTTTAGTGGCAGGACAACTGTGCCCATTGACATGCGCTAGCCTAGCACCAGCAACCTCTCCAAATACAAGGACTGGATGGAATATTTAAAAGTGTCTCCACAACACTATGTCCAAAATTACGAACTGTCCCTTTAATGCTCACAACAGTTTTTTTTTGTGTAATATTGGACCTTTAACCAATGATCTCCTATTTTCAGACTTGTCACACAACTGGTTTTGTGTAAAATGTTTACAGTTTGGTCAAATTAGATTGAACTCAACAGTGTACTATAAATATGACATGGGCGAAATGGTACACAGGCTCAAAACAGGCTCTCCAACAGCTCTTTTAGGGCTGTTTTAAAGGCGTTGTGATGGCTCAGTGGAGTATGGAAACGCTGTTATAGTGCTAGTGACATTTTACATCAAACTCATCATACGCCTGCAATGAACCGTGCAGCCATCAAATGAGCACAGTTAAATGATGCACATCAATTACAGCCTCCAGTTATTAACTATCTGTAAATATTTACTCCACCAATTGCACTTTCGGTAAACAAAAGGGAATATCCCGAGCAGTGCCACGGCTATCGGCGCGTATTAGCAGTAAAACCTGTATATGCACAGAGTCACTGAGAGACAACTGGGGGCTCAGTGCTAAGTATGACTGATGCTACACTCAATATTTCATATCACTTTGCAACAAATTTTCTATTACCGTTAATGGCTCCCTGTATTTAGGCCCCTGATCATTATTTGTGATTGCTATTAAGTCGCGCTATTATCATGCTGTTTACTGTGGTTGTACTAATGAGGCTCCTTTGTAGTAGTTGGCCATAAATAGCTCTTTTTATGATGCTATTACTACTACAACAGTTACACTTATGCTATGAGGATTTATGCCTTACATTATCAGCTTTTTAGACACTGGCAGGTGATTTAAATCTTTGGAATGATATAGTACATGTGATAGGCAACATCTGGTTTGGGGCATGTCCTATGTTACACAACACTGACTCTTGTGAGCGTTCAGCCATGTTATAATGCGGTTACCTCCTCAAAAATACGACTAGAGGTGTGTTTTGTTTCATTCACACATGTTTGAGTAAACCCTTTATTATTAGTCGTCTATCTACATCTCTTAAGCGTGTGATGTCCTGTAGTGATGGTCTTGGAGTTAACAGCTTCTTTCTACCGTAAGTTCAGAAGAGACGAGCAATTCCAGTTCTGAAATCATCCGAATGATTCTAGTGAAGGCGTACGGAGTTTAAAAACACAGTGGAGCACTTCCTGTATTACCACGTGATGTCACAAGGTGGAAAAGAGTGTTTTCAGTTTGAGAGAAGAACTCTAAATATGCAGGGTTTGTGTGTTAAACATGTGTGAATGAAACAAAACACAACTCCAAGTACGTTCGTGATAAGGAGACAACATTATGACAGATGTGGGCCCTTTAAACTGATCTGTCTGTTCTTGTTAGACCAAATCTGTTGTCTTAAGGGATATAACAGTATCTTAGGTACAGATTAGCAGAGAGGACAGCGTGTGCTTGTAACTTCTCTTATGTTACTATTGTTAGGAGAAGTTTTTTGGGTCCCACCGCTCCCCGAAAGATCTAGTGCTGACGGGAGGAGTCGAAGCGATGAGAGAAATGTCCTTTAACTTTTTCTACATCGGTTTTATTTTCTTTTTAAGAGTTTTCTGACTTTTTGGACAGGACATATTGTAAACATGATACTGAGGTGAAGAGTGGGAACAACATTCAGCAAATTGCCACAGCTGTCACTCAGTCTCATAATGTGAAAAACAAAATGAAAAGTTTGTATGTATTTAATCACTTTGCAAGGTGCGGAATATGCAAAGATAATTTTTGAAAAAGCATCTGTCCATCTGTACAATTCCACTTATCAAGTTTGCAGGAAAGTACTAAGCTTAAGTATAACAAAGTGTTGTTAACTGTAAAATCCAATTAAATTATATATTTAGTCAAGGTGGAAAAAGAGCTTTTCTCAAGTACACGCAAACACTTAAAACTTGTAAATAGACTGAATAAGGAATGTTTAGTATGTAATTTGTATTTCTTTATCATCAAAAAATCTATATTTATTGTCACTCATTTCAGAAAGTCAAATCTGTATATTATTAATGACGTGGACTGAAACTTTCAAGCCTTTATTGTTTGACATTTAGCTGATTATGACTTCAGCCTCAAAATCCTGTGTCTCAGAATATATATACTGTATTTCCTGAGCCTTTAAATGGTCTCAGTCTGGATCTCAGTCTGGGTCAGTAGGCTCCACACGCATTGTGAGAATATAAATCTATACTGAAGAATTCATTTTTGTCAATATCTCACCACTACTCACATAAACTAGAACACACTGGACTGTAGTGTTAATACTAAAGAATAGATGTGTCATGGAATAAGATCACAAACCAGTGATAAATCTTACAGTTTTACATTAAACCAGTCTCTGCCCCATTGAGATTAAAACCACCTGAGTCAGTCTTTTCATTTTACGTGCCACGGAGGAGCTGGTGATGTCTGCCTGTTACTAAGGCCCTTGCTTACTAAGGGCCCCCCGGCCATACACACCCCAGGTCTCCTGCCCCTCCTTCTGCAGCACGTCCCTTTATTTCCTTTATCAAATCAATCATGTCAGTACAAAGCATAGTCAGAGAATACATAGTTTACAACATAGTGAATACATAGGTTACAACATAGTGAAGTATATCATGGCTTTGTTTTACATTTGAAGAGATAAGCCATAAGTTACGACCTGTGAATCGTCTGCAAGGAGGGAAAAGGTCATAAGAGGTCAGGCATCTGGTCTCTCAAAGCATTCCTTTTTAACAAAGAACTCTTTTAACCACATGTACATTTTTAATAACTCCATTATAAGCATTTTATTCTAACATTTTACCCCCTGTTTATAAAAATTACATCATATAAGATCAGAACATGAGCCTTCTATATCAATAACTTTAGCACATGTCGCCATAAAAATGTGTAAAATCGTACACTTGGGGATAATGTTGGCTTTTAGTCATTTTACCTGTGTTTCAGTTTGTCTATTTGTGTTCAAAGTCTAGGTCTGGGCTGTCCTTGTCAGAGTCAAAAGTTAAGGTATCTGTTAAGAGAAGTTGAAACTCCTCATTGTTTAAGGTCATTGTACTCTGAATAGACTTTTGCATTAGTGCTTTGAAGATTGGAATACAACAACATCCACACACTAGAAGCAAAAGTGCACACATTATTAAGGAGGTTAATATAGTTGCTGCCAATTTCCTGTATCGGCCAAATATATCAAACCAACTGTACCATGAATCAAAATTTCCTCCTGATCTTTAGCTTGTGCCAATTCCTCTTTGAGGTGGAAACTCTGTCATGTATTTCAGACCAATTTCCAGCAGAGTCTGGAATAAAGGTACAACAGTGTTCAGAGCCAAATTTAGTACAGATTCCTCCATCTGATGCAAACAGGAAATCTAGAGAGAGCTGGTGTAACATCAGCATTTCTCTCATAGCTTTGCGCTCTGGATCATCACGGAGTTGAGTAGTAATATCATCTAGTATACCAGTTATGTTTTCTAACGCCCACCATACGCTGCTCATTCTTTTCCGAGATACGCTGTTCCGTAATTTGGCAAGAGTGTCATAAAACCCTCTTGTGCCACTTATCAGTGGGGTATGGGTGTTAGATTGCTGGCGGTGTGTATGCCCTTTTTACCTTGTTGTAGTGCGGGTTTTGGTCAGTTGAGACTAACTGGAAAACTGTTGGCTGGAGAGAAGCTAAATAAACAGCCTCCACACCAGTCTGGTGGCAGGATGAGGTGAGCAGTTTTCCCACACATCCACATACCGCTCCTACAGGAGCTGGAATGGCCCAGATGGAGTACATTAAGTCTAGTCCAGTCGGCTGGCAGCCCAACTAAGTTTAGGTCTTTAGCTACCTGCGTCCAAATTAAATGTGAATATGCCTATTGTGGGTCCAACTGTTTTACCTCTGTGGGTAAGAGGCAGTGCATACCATGGCCCCCCTTATAGGCTGTGGTTCTCCATCCGGGACTGGGAGCTCTTACGACCTTGAGTGTTCCCCACCCACTGGAAACCCCTGTCACATTCTCTGGTCACTGTCAGTCCGGGGAACTCAGGCCCCTTTCTAACCTGGACACCTTTCCATATGGTCTGGTTAGTATTGTCAGTCCACTTAGCTGGATCCCTCCAGTCTGAGGCATTTGTCAAATAACCATCACATAGAGGCAGTTTAACACTCGTTCGCATCGACCAGTACCCTGCCAGTGCACAAAACATGTCTTTAGCTGAAAGAGGGACAGGTGTAAACACCGGTACCTCATTGGCATGGTGAGGGATAAGGGAACAGATATAACAGTCCTTTGTGATGTTAAGGTGTTGTGCTGTTATGTTCATGAGGTTAAACCATTTATTATTTAGTATGTGATGTACTTGATGTGGATTTATCACTTCTCTACGAGTAAGTATATATCGTTTATGCATCAATACTTGGGTCAATTTTGTCTTGTCTTTTTTTGTCATTTCAGTCGTAGGATGTGTCACAGTCTCAGAGACAGTGGAGTCGTTGTATTTGGTTTGTGTGACCTGTGTACTCACTATCAAGTCAGTGTGTGTATGTTTGATATATATCAAAAACATTATTGCTATGTACACCATGAATAAAATTATGACAAATAACACCTTATTTAACCATTTTAACTGGGTGTTTTGTGGTTGTTTTACTTCTCTTTTCTCAGACAGTTGCTTCTCCCTTGAGATGAATGGAGCTGTCATCTTTTTCAGTGCCCGAGGGTCAACTTCCTCGTAAGAACACCGTTGGAGTGAACGTAGTTTACCTACTACTCACTCTTGAAGTCCTGGTCTAGGAGTAATCTAGGAGGTCTCTGAAGGCCTGAGTCAGAGATGTCCTGAGTCTAGGAGGTCTAGGAGGTCTCTGAAGGCCTGAGTCAGAGATGTCCTGAGTCTAGGAGGTCTTGGAGATCTCGGCGTCCTGCGTCTGGGAGGTCTTGGAGGCTGGGTCTGGATCTGTCAGGTCCAACTGGTTCCTCAACTTACAGTGTGATTGATGAATCCAGGTGGCTTTGCCCTCGACCTTTACTGCAGTGGGTGTAGCCAAGATGACTCGATGCACGGTCCCTCCCACCTTGGACTGGTCCAATTCTTCCTCTTTAGAGTCTTTATGAACACGTGGTCTCCTGGTTTTGCCGTGTTGCCCTGTAGAGAAATAGTTCCTTCTGGCAGTTTATTGCTGTTTACAACATCTCTTGTTAACAGGGTTTTTCTCATATAGTCAATAAGATCTTGATCAGAGTCTGGTTGATCTATTGTCTTTAATTGTAAATCCGGAATAGTATACGGTCTTCCATATAGTATTTCAAATGGGCTCAACGTATGCCCTTCTGCTGGCAAAATATGCATGTTTAGTTTAACTAGTTCAATGCAATCAGGCCATGGTCTGTTGGTTTCCTTCATTGTCTTGACCAACTTGTTTTTTATTGTCCCATTCGTCCTCTCCACTAGGCCTGCTGACTGTGGGTGATATACACAGTGTCTCTTCAGATCTATGTTAAATCTCTCCCTATCTTTGTGATGACTTCATTAACAAAATGGGTTCCGTTATCTGATCTTATAACTTTTGGAATGCCAAATGTGGGAATTATGCTCTTGCATATTGCTTTCGCCACCGTTAGTGCATCCGGTTTAGCTGTTGGGAATATTTCCACCCATTTGGAGAATGCGTCTATAATCACTAGACAATACTCTACACCTTTAGATTTCGTTAATTGAATGAAATCCATGTGTAGTGTATGGAAAAGGATGTTCTGGATTAGGAAAGCTCCTCTTTTAGGTCTCAGCTGTCCCTGTGCATTATTTTTAATACAGATTAGGCATTGTTTACAAAAATTTTTGAATATGTATTAAAGCCTATTGTATTATAATGCTTTTCCACCATATCAATCATACCCCCTGTTGACACATGACATAGTCCATGCGTCAATCTAGAAGCAATTAAATAATGATTTTGGTAGCCATGGTTTATCAGCAGGGCCTACATATAGGTTATTTTTTATTGTAGCTCCTTTCCCTATCCAGGCATCTCTCAGATTTGGGAGCATTTTGTTGATAATTTAACAACAAATTTTAGTCTTGATTCGTTATTTCTTCTGAATGTAACATCTGTGTGCTTTGTGCCACAGCTTTAGCTACGGTATCTGCTAATCTGTTGCCTACCGAGATAGGATCTGTGTTTGATTTGTGTGCTTCACATTTGCAGATGGCTAGCCTTTTAGGTAATTTTATGGCTTCTAAAAGATTTTCTAGTAGGACTTTATGTGCCACTGTTTTGCCGCTGGATGTTTTAAAACCTCTTCTGGCCCATTGTGTACAGAAGTGATGTGTTGATCCATAAGTATATTGACTATCTGTCCATATGGTCAACTCTTCATCTTTGAACAATTTACAAGCTTCCGTGACTGCTATTAATTCTGCAGCCTGTGCTGATAAGTTTGAAGGCAGTTTCATTTGTTTTAAAATTTTATCCATAGTAGTAATGGCATATCCTACTTGATTTTGGCCTATCTTGTTCTTACTTGCTGAGCCATCTACAAATACTATTGCACCTGCATTCAGTGGAGTATCTTGTAAGTCAGGTCGGGGTTTGTGTATTATTTCAGTTTCTTTTATGCAATCGTGTTTCTGCCCATCCTCCGGCAGGAGGAGTGTGGCAGGGTTTAACGCACTGCACCTCTCTATGGTTAAGTGTGGTTGTGATAATAGCACTGTCATGCACATTAAATGTCGTGCAGGTGACAAAAATGCCATATTGGTTTGCATTAAAAGCGCTGATACGGTATGTGAAACCTTAAGGGTCAGTGGGTGAAACAGAACCACTTCTGCTGACTCCTGTATGGCCATTGCAGCAGCTATCACTGCCTGTACACAAGGTGGTGTGGCTCTAGCTACAGGATCTAATTGTTTTGAGTAATAGGCTACTGGTCTTAGTTTTGAGCCATATTTTTGCATTAACACTGAAGTCATAAACCCATTTCGAGTATCACATGTTTGAATGAAAGGTTTTGTGTAATCAGGAAGTGCCAGTACAGTGGTAGTTGCCAATGCCTGTTTCAATTTTACAGAAGGCTGTTTCTGCCTCTGCTGTCCAATGTATATGATCTGTCATTGTCATTGGAGTCTCATAAATTAGATTTTGTAAGGGTCGGACCATTTCTGCGTAATCTACAACCCATGCTCTGCAATAATTACAGAGGCCTAAAAATGACATCATCTGTTTTTTTGTGAGTGGTTTTGGGGCAGCTAAAATGGTTGCTTTTCTGGATTCACAGATGGTTCTGCCCTCTGAAGTGAGATTGTGGCCTAAATATTTCACTTCTTTTCTCCATAGTTGTAATTTATCACGGCTCACTTTATTGCCTGTTTGGCCTAGGTATTCAAGTAAGGCTAATGTATCTTGTTTGCATTTTTCCTGATCTGCATTCGTCACTAAGATGTCATCTACATAGACAATAATTTGGCTATCATTTTTTGAGTTAAAACCACTTAGGCAATTTGCAATGTTTTGAGAAAACACTGTGGGAGAAATAGCCAATCCTTGTGGGGAGTCGAGCAAAGGTATATTTCTGGCCTTTATATGAATCCAAACCAATCTTGACTCTCTTTGCAACTGGAATGCTGAAAAAAGCGTTTGCTAAGTCTATAACTGAGAAAAATTTGCTTTCTGGGTTAATAGAATTTAATAAAGTGTGCGGATTAGGCACATTTGGTGTAGTCTGTTGCATTGCATCATTTACTGCACGTAGATCTTGAATCATTCTCCACGAAGTGGAGGGTGGAGCTTTTATTGGAAAAATTGGTGTATTGCATTTAGCCTCTGGGCATGGAATTATTACACCTGCCTTTTTTAAATATTCTATTACTGGTTCTATCCCTTTTTCTGCATCTGGCTTTAGGGGATATTGTTTAATTCTTGGCCTAAACTCAGTTTTGCCTGTGATTTTTACAGGTTGGGCACCATGCATTAGACCTACATCTGCTGGGCCTGTGCTCCACACTTTTTGTGAGATCTGTTCTAAAGCTTCATTCTCTTCTGGAGTTAGCACGAAATGTTTCTGCATCTACATGTCATATTTCACAGTCTATTCCTCCCTCTGTCAAATGTGTCTGTGGTTTTGTTGTCACTCTATAATGTAGTTTTTCCTTTTCCATCTAGTACTCAGGCTTTTTTTCTACACTAGGATCTTCAGTTTCAGTCCAGTCTGTAATTGAACGCATTACATGTCTCATATTTATTGCATTGTCTCTCCATTCGTCATTTTTCCCTTTTGTCAGTGACACGTGTCTTGTGTATGGGGACTGCATTAGTCTAGTCACAGTTTCAGTTACATTTATGTCACAGAAGGAACACCCATCTTTGGCATAAATGTAAGGTAAGGTCACGCTTTGGGGACCTAATTTGTGCACTTCGTCATTATAGGGTAGGTCTGGTCCTGCGCGTTTGTACCTAAGTGTACAATGTAATTCGTCTCTTTCTTTTCTGTCATACTCCCCTGTATCATCCCTTCTTGCTATCTCTATAAGTGATTTAGCAGTTTGTTGTAGATCCTTCTCTGGGAGATCTAAACTCCACCAATAGTGGAGGGCCCCTGTGCTCTCAACGGGGTGGACCCCTGTGTAATTCAGGGCATCTGCTTTGATTATCATTAGACGTCCCTCTGGCGTAGGAAGCAATGCTAAACCTAACATTAATATTAGATCTCTGCCTAGGAGGTTATGTGGACATCTTGGTGATAATACTACTTCTAACTGTAGTCTCGGCTCTGCTGCTGTCAAACTAAATCCTATTGGGGTGCTTATTTTTTGGGATTGTATATTGCCATTTGCTGAAATAATTCTTATGGTTTTATTTGAGGGCGTAAATGGCTTTGTGTCTCTCATAACAGTTCTTTCTGCACCTGTGTCTACCAAGAATAACATAGGTTGCCCATTCACATAAATCGTCATTTCTGGTTTCGCCCTGTAATCTATCTCATTAAATGACAGATACATTTCTGCACTTTGGGGATCTTCTTCCTCTCCTGTGTTATTTTGAATCTGTATTTCTGTAGGTATAGGTTTTTCAGCCACGTGTATTTCTTTTTGGTTTATTACTTTCCCTCTTCTGTCTTCCTGACATTTATCCTTGTATTTCTTATCTAGTCATGCTCTACTGGGCTTCTGTCTTTGATTCTCTCTTTCATTCTCTTCCTCTCCTTCACTGCTACTATCTTCTCCTCTCAGCCTACAGTTTTTAGCAAAATGTCTCTCTTGTGGCATATAAAACATTTGCCCTCCTCCTTATCTCTTTCCTGCTTATCATTTCTTTTGTATCTTTGTTCAGCTTTTTTATATTGTTTTTTCTTCTTTTTCTAAGACATACGTCTCTATTCCCGATTCAGAAATAAGCACTTTGTTTGCTTGCTGCATTTTCTTTTTCTGCACTACACCCTCAGCGTGTATTGCATATGTCATAAAATCTGTCAATGTTGCTGTAGGAAAGCCTACGTGACGTCTTTGGAGCCAGTTTTTAATTGGTTC
This sequence comes from Odontamblyopus lacepedii, assembly GCA_034769755.1. NCBI lineage: Eukaryota > Metazoa > Chordata > Actinopteri > Gobiiformes > Gobiidae > Odontamblyopus > Odontamblyopus lacepedii. Next base: position 35,714,226 of record CM068351.1, on the reverse strand, counting down.
TTTAAGTCCTCCTAATATAGCCATTTTTAGTTGTTGTTGATAAGGCCCATTAACATCTGCATTCTCTGTGATGCCACTGTTTGCTTTAAACACTTCTGTCATTCGAACCTGAAATTCCTGCACCGTTTCCCCATCTTTCTGTTTGGTGTTTTGGATTTTATTATAATCTGCTCTACGCTGAAACTGTGTACGCATCCTAGCGAACACTCCATTTGCATGGTCTAGAACAGGTACTATTTCTGCTGCGGGAATTACACGTCTTCCATTTCCATGCGCTTGAGTTGGGTCAAAATCTCCTCTAACTAAAGCCCATTTATGTCCTAAATGCAACATTAGAACTCGTTGACACTCCATCGCGTCAAGGCCATAAGAATTTATCAGATCTTTTAAGTCTGAAATGCATGTCTCTATGTCAGCTTCAGCTCTAGTAACGCCTTCCAATGCTTTTTTTATGTCTGCTACAGCCCATGGTCTGTAAACCTGTATCGTTGCCCCCTGTGTGTGCGGGTCTGGAAGCGAAATTAAAGGATACCCTTCAGCTATTTCTTCTTCTTTCGTGGGACAATCTATTTGAAGCCATGTCTGGTCTGTGGCATATTTACCTTGACCCGTCATCTCTGTCTTACTTCTGGTACGGTGTGATATAGGAGACGGAAATGGCCAGGGGGGTGGAGTTTTTGTATCATATGCGGGTGGAGGGCTCTGCTGGGCCTCTGGGGCAGTGGGAGGAGCCCAAAATGGGTTTTGGCTGGCTTGTTTTTTTCGTACTACTCCTATTTCTGGAAGTTTTGGATAAAGCCCCAAGGTCCTAAACTCCTCCTTCTTTTCTTTCTCACCCAATTCCTCATTTTCACCTTGTTCCTCACCACCCTCTGCCTGCTCTGCCTGTAGAGGGCGCCTTTGCACTACTGTGCCATCATCGTCCTCCGGACGAGACACACAGTCAATGCAGTTGTCTTTAGTGTTAACATTTTACGCTTTTTACTTTCTGCTATCCATAGTCTAGCTGTAGTTACCTGTTTACCAGGTGTATATTTTGTCTTTCCTTTAAATTGATCATGAATTGATAAGTTCAACATTAACTGACTTAATTTAATTTCATCAAGAGTTCCATCAAAATTATATTTTACTTTCCATTTTTTTAGGAATTTGCAACTCTCTGGATAAATTCGCTTCATATATTCCGAATCTGTTTCTATTTTTACTGTTTTTTTCTGCCATGTTGTACTATGTGTCTAGGTCTGCCTACTGTTGATCTTCTGGAATCTTCTCTGTGTTTTATGACAAGCTTCTACCACAATGGGCGGTCATAAACTTGGTGTTAATTCACACACCGAGAAGGACACTGGATCAATTTTCAGCACACCATCAACCTATGTCCTTAATGAGATTCAACCTTGATACACCTTAACAGTGTTCAATTTGAATCCCCATTCAACAGCTCATTCAACAGTTCATTCATACTCTATACTAGATTCATCTCTAGTTCTGCATAACTTCACTCTCTAGAAGTTAATTTTCTGACCTCAGGTGTTATAACTGGCTCTGGTCGTCCGGGTCCTTCCACGAAGAGGATGCCCAACAGGGGTTGCCGTCGAGAAAAGACGGATTTCTCAGCTGAATGCTGGGTGCGCGCACACTTCAATCTCTGTTGTTCACCCTCCAGCAGAAGCACACCGATCCGGCTCGTACTGGACCATTTACTGTCATGGAATAAGATCACAAACCAGTGATAAATCTTACAGTTTTACATTAAACCAGTCTCTGCCCCATTGAGATTAAAACCACCTGAGTCAGTCTTTTCATTTTACGTGCCACGGAGGAGCTGGTGATGTCTGCCTGTTACTAAGGCCCTTGCTTACTAAGGGCCCCCCGGCCATACACACCCCAGGTCTCCTGCCCCTCCTTCTGCAGCACGTCCCTTTATTTCCTTTATCAAATCAATCATGTCAGTACAAAGTATAGTCAGAGAATACATAGTTTACAACATAGTGAATACATAGGTTACAACATAGTGAAGTATATCATGGCTTTGTTTTACATTTGCTGAGATAAGCCATAAGTTACGACCTGTGAATCGTCTGCAAGGAGGGAAAAGGTCATAAGAGGTCAGGCATCTGGTCTCTCAAAGCATTCCTTTTTAACAAAGAACTCTTTTAACCACATGTACATTTTTAATAACTCCATTATAAGCATTTTATTCTAACAAGATGCGATACCAATTCTGATACCATGATGATAATAAAAAGCACTCTTTCTTTAGAACACATTGTGATTTTCTGTTATATTTCCATGTGGTCTTGTACCTGTGTAATCCCTCTGTTGTCCACATAGACAGGTAGGTTCCATAATGGGCCAAGGGTGTATACCGTATTTTTCAGACTGTAAGTCATGGTTTGGGTGGTGCTGCGACTTATACTCAGGTGCGACTTATATATGAAATATTTCAGTTCACATCTAAATGTAAATGTAAACATGGGCAAGGTACAAACCCGAGGCACTGACTGAATATATTAAAAATCCTTTTTTTTCATCGAAGGACGGCAATGCGTTTCGACCAGCGAGATATAATTTCATGTTGGTGATTTTCACACTGACAGCCACAAGAGAGCGCTCTAGGCTTGTACCAGCATCTGCGAGCCTCATGCTCTTCCTTCTGTACCACTGTCACTTCATTCACCAACTGCAGCACCTCGTACCTATTTTCTTAGTTAAATCCAGATGGCACCTTTTTTTGTCCAGGCAGTGAATAATCCACTGAATCTGGTCCTTTAGTGCGACAGAAGCTTCTGCATCAGCACGAGCTGTTTTTTTCACTATCTGCAAATTTGCCATGCGGCTTTAAGTTTAGTTTCTGTAAAACTTAAACCAATGTGCGCAAACACATTATTACTTACGGTAAATACTGAGTGAGAACCGGAAACGTGTGAAGAGCGGTGGTAGAGAGGAACAATCGAGCAGCAGAAAGAAAGTTTGGAGTGAATGAGAAACTTGTTTTTGAATGGAGAAAAGTGGAGGAAACTCGAACTGCAATGAAGAAAACAAAAGCAAATCACAGACTAAAAGCTGGATTCAGCTGGAGTTGGTGGAGTTACTCAGAAGTGACACCGAAGATGAAGAATTCAGTGGATTTAGTGATTTGGAGTGAGATGGAGAGTTTGGTAAGTTTATTCTGTTATGTTATTTATGCTCTAGTTTTCTGAATAACTGTTCATATATGACCTGAACGCACCAGACACATGTTCAGCCTGCTCTTCTCTGTTCTATTGGTATTACTATAACTCGCCTTTCAAGATGAAATGTCGGTTCTTGGTCTCTGATTTTATAAAATAAATTTCCCCAAAAAAGTGCGACTTATATATGTTTTTTTTCTTCCTCATTACGCATTTTTTGGTTGGTGCGACTTATACTCCGGCTCAACTTATAGTCTGAAAAATATGGTAATAGTCTTTGTGGTCTTTTACTGGTTCTGATACAGCTCAAGATTATTCTGAAGCTAAAATTATTCTAAAAGGTAAAAGGGAAAGGCTTATTTATGTCCTGTGTATATTTTTAGTATTGATATCTGCTGAAATGAGTATTGAGTTTCGTTTTAGTTTTAGTATAGATTCTCAAGGCTTTTGACAACCTTCCTATATTGTGAAATGAAATTATTATCATACTGTGGTCCAAAGCAAGAAAATAGCAATGACCTGATGATCTTATTAACCATTATACTTCAAAATGGTACTGAAGCACAAACAGCACTATTTAATAATAACATATAAAAGTACAAAACCCACTCCACCAAAGCAGAGGTGTGTTTGCCCAAAGCGGAGCCGCTCAGCCTGTCAGCATGTACTCCTCACACATCCTGTTCTTACGGCTTTCTCCTGGTTAAAGCAGGGGCCAGTGGAGTGGGAAGCTCAGTGGGTCTGAACCCTCCAGAGCTGAGAGCCAAAGCCGGGAAGAGGTGCTTTGTAGTGGGATGAACGCTGGTGGAGGTGGGGGGCAGAACGGCATGTGGTACGAGCCCAAACAAGAGCTACTAAAGTCAGCCACGGTGACACATGCTCCCCCCTGCGTGACCCTCCAAGCGCTTTTTGAATAACACATGAAAAAAAAACTCTAGATATAAACATAAGGGCTGAATGTTCCAGCGGTCTCGCCAGGTGACACATGTATTTGACAGTGCGCCTAGGCCTGGTCTGTGTAAATATGCTTTTACTGTTGTCCCTGTCCACATGTTGGATGCGGTTGATTTAGGTGCAAATTTACTGTTTTAGTACCAGATAAAGAGCAACAGGAGATAAGGCAAAAGTTTAGTTTTAAAGGGTGTATAATGTAACTTGGAGTTACACCGCCAGACCAAGTTATAAGTAAGATTTGTGGAGAGGCAGGCCCGCTCATAGTGATAATCCAGTGTTTCTCATTAATACAGGAGTCTATGGTGGCCCCTGTAGTCTAAAATTGTCCTCCATAGTCCAAATGTAACCTGGACAATACTGTATATTGGCATACCAAAATTACACTTTGTTGGTCCTTGTTTTATCATAAATTACGCAGACTACACAGGTAAAAAATGACTGCTTAAAGATTAAATATAGGCAGTTATACTTCAAATTGAATGAGGTGAAATTATTCAAATAAAAACATTTTTGGCACCATAATCTCAACAAAATCTATAGGAAACACTGCATAACAAGTATTTTTGAGTACAGCATGTACTCTCCAACAGACAAGTTGCATAGTGCACATTTAAAGGGCCTATTGCCTTATTTACTGGTTTGTTATAATGTTGTTTCCTCATCCAAAACATATGGAGTTGTGTTTTGTTTCATTCGCACATGTTTAACACAAATCCTGCATATTTAGACCAATTCTTCTGTCAAACGGGCAACACACCTTATCACCTTGTGATGTCTTGTGCTTGTGTTTTTAAACTCCATTCACCTTTACAAGAATCCTTTGGCTAATTTCACTCCTGGAATTGCCCATCTTTACTAAACAAAAGGTAAAAGTAGCTGTTAACTTGAAAATTACCACTTCATGACATTGCAAGGTGGAACAGAGCATTTTGAGCTTTGGAGATGTAGACAGACTAATAATAATGGTTGACTCAAACATGTGTGAATGAAACAAAACAAACACAACTCCAGGTTTATTTTTGAGGAGGTAACAACATTATAACATGGCTCAAATCTTGCAACAATCAATTTTGTGTAATATAGGACCTTTAAGTAAATTGGCTTGGTTACTTTGCAAAGTTTACATAGACCAAACGATAGAGAAAAGTATCCATTGTAAATCTAATTCAGCTCGCCTTATCATTTAGCACATTGTTTCAGTTTTAATTGTCATCACTGTATGCAGTCATTACAATATGTCGAGCTATTTATAGTGTGTTCAATCATCTCGGTGACACCTCTGGTATTGCTCCTGCTATCACACTTCAATGAAGAAAACAATCTTCTAATTAAAATGATTCTAGTCTGTTACTGTAGAGCTGGCCTGCAGTGGGGCAAAGTGGTTGGTGCTTATGCCTCACAACAAGAAGGTGACAAGTTGGATTTCCAGCTGTGTCCGTGTGGATTTTGCAGGCTTCCGTCCCTGTCCTTTTATTAATAATAGTATCACACTTGTAAACCCTTTGCGTTTTTCCTGACACTCAAGGACGCGTCATAGTTCAAGACGTGTAAACCTAAAACTCACCCCAGTATCCAGCAGCTATAGGTACTTCTGACCACACCCTGTATCGAGCGCCTCTTTTTTCTTTTTCTTTTTTACAGTTTTACTACTGTCAAGACAAGACAATGGAAGTGAACAATCTTAACTTAAAGGATATCAATATAAAATATAAAAATAAGAATAAATATTCATATAAAAATATAATATAATATAATATTCCTATAAAAATAAGATCTTATACGATAAAACGGCCAAAAATTGCCCACTGAAATGAGCCAGGTTAGATTTTTGCTTCTTTTTGTTGACATGCTGTTACTTAAAAATATACAGGAGAGGTTTTGGATATCTTATTTAATATTTGAGTAAACTATATGACTGAAAATGTTCAAAGTTAGATTTAGATATCAAAAAGTACTTCTATACATTTCGGCAAAATCTTGTTAAGTACAAGTTTGTACTTAAAGTGCCACTTTCAGGGGTGATTCTTATGTCCCTATGGGGGGAAATGCATTTGGAGAAAACAGAGTACCGTAGATAGTTTTGTTGTCTCATAAAAGCTTTTATGCCCAGAGACCATACTAAAAAAAAAAAAAATAATAATAATGTTTTGCCTCTAGTGTCTCTCTTAGCTCCTGTTCTCAGCTTTTGTTTGAATCCATGGATCTAATTTTCATAGTTCACACATTAAACCACATTTCAAACATGTATTTGATCCAGACAGTCATTATTTCAATACTTGACAAGTTTCAGTTTGATTTTGATATGTTTGGGGCATGTGTTGCAGATCTCAACTCTAGTCATTTGTATTCAGAACAAATCTCTATTTCTCTATTCCAGTGTTCTTTCCTCCTTCCTCGCTCCCGGGTTTCTTCCCATCGTGGAGAATTACCCAACTTTACCTCATATTGTGCCTTTGTCTGACTCTGGTCTTTTCTTATACCAATAAATAATGATTCATTGTTATCACTAGTGGATTTGATTTTGTTTTGTGTGACACTAATCAAAAATAGGAATAAATACATGACGTATAATCCCCAGTGGTGGAAGAAGTACTCAATTACTGCATCAAAAAATACTCAAATAAAAGTATCACATGAAGCTTGAGATGTACTGAAGCTTCAAATGTGGTGATTTTGATCATAATTTGTGCTGAATTTTGTTCAACAGAAACGATTGATTGATTCTAGTTGTTTTTATGTATTTATATTTTTGTTTGCTCAAACTGTGAATGTGGTAAAAATAAACCCTCAGCTTTTTCAGCAGGTCTCACTCAATAATAATAAAATACATTTACTTTTTAGTCCAGTTCAAAAATATAGTGGACGAGAAAATACAGATACCGTATTTTTCCAGGGTTTGGGTGGTTCCTGCGACTTATACTCAGGTCTGACTTTCCACACTGACACAATATATGAATCCTATATATGAATCAAAAATGGAAAAAACAAATCGTTATCTGTTTTTTCATTTTGGTTTTAGAGACAAATAATAAAGAAAAGAGTTGTTTTTTTTCATTTTCTTATTTTTGGTTCTATATTGAAACACAAACTAATGAATAATACAAGGATTGTTCTCAATTTGGTTGTTTTTATTTCTATAATTCTGTAACTTTCAAGGTGAAATGTTAGTTCTTGGTTTCTGATTTTGTAAAATAAATTTCCCCCAAAAAGTGCAACTTATATATGTTTTTTTTCTTCTTCACTTTTTGGCTGTTGCGACTTATACTCTGGAATGATTTACAGTCCGAAAAATATGGTACTTGTTCTCAGATGTAATAAAATAAAAGTAAAACGTAAAATATAAATACCTACAACTTATACTTATGTACAGTTTTACTACATTATGTTCCACCACTGATATTACCTTTTCTTTATAGGTAGCTTGCAGCAGTACGATATTACAAACTAGCCAGTAATTCAGAATAAAAATACAAAAAAATGAAGCTTAGATGAATCACTTATATGACAATCGAATACGCTGCGCTAACAAGGTGCACTTCTGTAAGGCTAATATCTAAATATTCAATGTAAGCCGGTTGCGTGTGATTTTTAATGTGTATTAACGATTCATACCTGCTCCCTCATTCAGTGGATGTATAAATAAAATATAGGATTGGTGCTGGATGTCTGAACTGTAGGTGCTGCTGGTCAAGGCTGTCCCATGTACCGGTATTATTCATTCCTCTGCTTCACCATTATAATACACCCAACTGCGGAGAGTTCAGTACAGAAACAAGCCAATGAGAACGTTTCCAAGTCTATTTATATTTGCGCTAATTGCATATCAGTCATTGTGTCTTATAGGTGATAGGCTGTGCTAAGAGCTGCTACGTTGTGTCTGCTGTGGCTTAAAGGGCCTGTACTGTACTATGCAATTTTCTGATCTATGTTATATCCTCATTAAAAACGCATGCGGATTTATGCTTTGTTTAAGATGAGTTCTTCTCTCAAACAGATTTCAGCCCTGGAGTTGCCGATCTTTACTGAACAAAAGGTTAATATAGCTGTTGAAAACGACTGCGTCATGGCATCGCAAGGTGGAAAAGAGCATTTTGAGCTTGGGAGATATAGACAGCCTAATAAACAGGCTTACTCAAACATGTGTGAATGAAATGCAACTCCAGATGCGTTTCTGATGAGGTAACAACATTATAACATGGCTTTAAGCTCACAAGAGTCAATTTTCTGCAATATAGGACCTTTAATTGGACTTTCCATTTGATGCAATGTTGTGAAATTAGCCTTACCCATTTCAATTATCCTCACTTGGAGATCATTTATTCTTGCAAGGAACCAATTAGTAAACGTATAGCTCCTTATTTACGAGCTTTTAATAGCATCTGTTCCAGTAAAGTAAATTATCAAGTTGTCACGTTCATAAAGTGTTTTTGTAATTAGTTTGAGCTGATGTCGGTATAGAGTCCCTAACTGTAAACTGAACAGATTCCAACATTCTCCAGCACAAATAAAATATACAAGTAAATCATAGATAAGAGACGAAGCAGATACCGCTTGCACATGGGCTTAGGGAATGTACAATCAGAACTGCACATTGGTTTAGTAATAGTGCAATTACTAGTAGGACATAAGACCGTGAAGTGCTTGCCTGTCTAGAGGGACTTACGTTCAGTGGTGGGGGTTTGTTTTGGGCTTATGTTGCTGTGATATATGAAGCCAGAGACTATATAAAGAAGTGGACTAAGGGAGTAAAACGTCACCCATAGAGTCTCCAGTCAAATGAAGCTCACAGAGGCAGTTACAGGAGCGAATTTGGAAATTAGAAATAGAAATTAGAAATAGTGATTTATTTCCTTACCGATTAGCAAAATAAAAACAACAGGATCGTGTAGAGCAGGTTTGAGACCAAAATCACCAGGCTCACAGCAACCGCAGTCAAAGGAAGCTGAAAAATTGCATGAACATTTCCTGTTTGGAACGTGGCGGGTAGTGGTTATGTCCATTTAAGTCTATGGTTAAAACACGTGTCATCCTGTTCCAAGACAAAATTCTCACATCGGAGACAATAGAGGATTATCCATCTTATTTTAGCCATCTGTTTGCATTTAATATTGCTATTACTGTAATGGTACTTGGGTAAAAGTATGCACAGAATTATTCATTTTTACTGTAACTGTAACTATTTACGATACACTTCACGCGTATTAAGCATGCTGCATTACAGTGTATACACTTTCAATTGCCAGACAACTTCTTACAGCTTATTAGTTGCTGGTAATACTATATTTTTGTAGCGCCACTTCTGCTCCTCACTTTAAAATTGACAATATCTGCTCTGGAGTTGTAGTACAGTACCTTCCCCTTATTAGACAGTTAGAAAGCCGATTTGCAGGACCAGTCGTGTTATTGTCCAGGGATGAGATGAGCCCTCTCCTCTCTTCCTCCTTCTTGTTGTCCTCTTCCTCCTCCTCCTCCTCCTCAAGTCATTTGGAGCAGAGAAGAGTGCACAATGGGGACAGGGAAAGTCAAGGCAATTTGGCACAGTCTACTTCCTGCTCCATCATTAAACATACTGACAGTTACCATCTTATAAGTATCAGGCTAACCAATCAATGTTACAGTGTATTTGCTTGGAATTCTCAGGGATTTTTATATATTACTGGCAGATTTAATCAAATATTCGCTTTGAAAATGTGAGGTTTAAAGTTTGACATGCCCTGAAGCTACTTATTTGAAAGCAGCGTCCTTCCTTCTAGCCAAAAGTAAAACAAGAGCTGTAGTACGGCAGGTCATTAGAATAAACTGTATTTTTGCGGTTTGGAAATTGTTTTAACAGAAACTAATGCCCAGAGCGGTCTATAACCACAAATAGCCCCGAATTATCTCCTAAAATTTAAATTATTCCAGATTTAGTTAACTGCGATCTGAAGTCAGAATAAATATGCAGGATTTGTGGGTTAAACATGTGTGAATGAAACAAAACACAACTCCAGGTACGTTTGGGATGAGGAAACAACATTATAACATTGAGCAAAGAATAGATTAATATGGAGCCTTTAAATGTCAAAGGAAATGTCAAAGTGGTGTGGAAACAGTATGAAGAAGAAATGTTATATATTGCAGGTACTATTGACTTTCGCACATGCATATAATTACAGTGACATTGGATATCTGTTTTTTCTGTGTTGTTTTATACTTCCTCGTGCGTTCTTATCTTACCACATAACAGTAATACCTTTGATAAGAAAAATATTTTGCAAATTTATGTAGGACGCCGGCTTCGATTGAGACTCCTCCTGCAGGCATGACCTTAATTTGGTTTTGTTTTATCTGTTTTGGCTGAGATTCTCCGTGTTTTTATCGGCTCTGTTATCAAACCTGTTCTTCTCAGTAATCTCGCATTTGTCAGAAAAATAAAAATGCTAAGACGTTTTCAAATAACTAAAATGTCCTTGTGCTAAAACCCACTGAAGGGAAGACCCAGTGATGACTGTTAAAGCTGCGACTCTTCTGGTGGAGGGTCCATCAAACGCTTTTCCTCATGGAGATGTTATTGCTTTTTCTGGAATGTTTCAGAGTACGGCATTAAACCTTTGAAGACCAAACCAGAAGTTACAAGTCAGATCTGTGGAAAGGCAACCCCGCTCACAATAAGAACGCCTGTTTTTCTAGTTATTTTTGAGGTATAAAACCACCTGTAAAAAAGTTTAAAGTTGTTTAAAGTTTAATGTCATATTGTGGAACATTCCAAGCAGAGCAATGACATATCTATAGCAACAAGAATGTGGCAGACCCCAACCAAAAAGTTACATAGTTTGTCTTTAAAGGTTCATTTCTCGTCTCCATGGAGATGTTATTACTTGGCCTGGAATGTCCCATGGTATAACATTAAACATATCCATCTGTGTGTTTCTCTTGCTCAAAAATGCTAAGTGCTAAATGCTAAAATGCCTCTTGTGAATAGGACGACTCTCCACAGATCTGAATTGTAATGTAGTCTATTGCTGTGACCTGCTTGTCTCCCAAGTGATTGATCTATACTGTGGAACATTCTCGACAAAGCGACAACATTTCCATGGAGACAAGCAGGTGGCGCAAAATGCACTAGAAATATATTCAAGAGCAACACGAAGTACAAAAGATACTGGAAATTAGGGCCCGACCGAAATGGATTTTGTTGTGGCCGATATTATACCAATACAATGGGAGTTGGAGCTGCCGATATATTTATGATGTAAAAATTCACTGTAAATCTTCAGTTGTTTATAAAAGTTAAGTTTGGCTCTATTGGATTTTCAATTGGGTTTATTTAGGCGACATTTATTGTTCTTCTGCCTCTTTACGTCATATTTAAAGACAGTAGTTTGGCCTAATGGGGTTTTTATATGATATTCTAACCAGTAAATAAAGTGCTGTAAGTAAACTACCGCTATTAGCTTTTAGTGGTAAATACGTGTGTGCTGTGATAATTAATGATATGCTAAATGTCGATAATTCACACTTTTGTTCATAGCTCATTTACATATCAGTGCGTGTCCAGTAACATATATACGGTCGCTATAGTCACTTTACAGAAGAGAAAACAGCCTGTTTATGTGCGGGAGCTACAGCAGCTAATCGCTAACCAATTAGAAAGGACCAAAACGAGCTTCAAACCGACACATTTCCAACACTTACCGCTCACAGGCTCCTCTCAGATCACAAGTCTGCACTAAGAACTGTCATTTTAATCCAGACTCAAACCGAGCGTCCGTAAAAAGAAAATAATCTCAGTGTTGCGCACACATAGACCGTATATGTGCGCACATGGATCTACAGCTGCGAGTGTAAACAAGTGCACATATACAACAAATAATTTCCCAGAGAGAGCTATTTTATCTTTTATCTTATTGTATTTAGCTTATTTTGTAACTTGTTTGATCTACATGCTCTTGGTCGGTTGCATCTGTAACAAAGAAAATTTCCCCTCGGGGATGAATAAAAGTAATTCTGATTCTGATTCTGACATGGTGATGCGTTCAGATAAATACTGATGCGGCGCCACATATTAGGACATTTATCTGTCTGTAAATTGGATAAAATGGGCAGAATGTAGAGAGTCTAAGCTTTATAACAAGGTAAAATGTCCACGTGGAATATCGGCCCATATCGGCACGATTTTGGCCGATAGCCGATATGTTTCCAAGAGCCCATATCCGCCGGGACCTTCTGGAAATGTCTGGGAAAAAATGTAAAAATAATAATGGAGCTATTGGCGTCAAAAGGACAGTGGGAATACTCACACTGAAGGCTATGAAGGAGCATTGTCAACCCTAAAAGCAATGTGTGGTTACATTTTAAACGCAGCTCTCCGCCCGTGCACTCTGTCTACCCCAAGGACATCGAGTGTGAAGATAATGCACCCAGAAAGATGTCATAGGCCCCTGTCCCGAAGCAGGACTGTGGTGGTACTCTGGAGGCATCAACAAGGTGTACAGACAAGAACGTGATGGAGCCAATCCGCCCTGACTGAAGGCAAACCGGAGTCCGAGCTGTTAAGGGACGTTTTCAACTCTTTTCTTCTTTTTGGTTGAATGAGCAGCACACGCGTTTCCCTACAATCTGATGTTCCATGGCACAGGCTCACAGAGGTGGAAAGAGTCCTCCAGCAAAAAGTACTGTTATATCAAGGTTTTAATAAATGTAGAAGCTAAATATACTCACAAATGTGTCCTGAGTAAAGTATATCATATGTAGTAGTACAATTAGGCTCAGAGTATCATTAAAGGGCGCATATTGCAGTATTTTCTGTACCTGGAGTTTTGTTTTGTTTCATTCACAGATGTTTAAGACACATCCTGCATATTTAGGCTGAGTTCTTCCCTCAAATAGAAATCACTCTATTCCATCTTGTGGTAATACATGAAAAACAGGCACAGATCTGACCTGTAACTTGGTCCGATTTGGTCTCCTTTCCAGACAAAGCATGTCCATGGAGAAAAGCATTAGACTGACCCTCCTCCTGAAAAGTTACACAGTGCACCTTTAAAATATATTACTAATAACCGGCAGGGTTTACCAGCTTAAATGGAGGAGTAAATTTTGATTTGGAAAAAAAGCACTGCAGTGCAGAGGCCCTCTGCTCCTGCCAGGCTGGATCCGTGGCATTGATGGATTGGTCAATAGAAAGCAGCTAATGTTTTTTAATTTATCCTTTAAGTAGGAATATTTTAGTATAATATTTGCCTTATGTACAGCACTTTTTTAAGATAAAAATTAAGCAAGTGTTCGTAGACCACTCTTGGACTACAGATCTCCTCGTAACTATTCAAAAACATACTTAAGTTTCATTTAATTATATGCAAAGAGGACTTTTTCCATTCAAAATATATGAGGTCCTTATGATTGCAACATGTGGATGGAGATGCAAGACCGTCAGTTTTAAACGCACACACCCAATAAAAGTGGTTTATGAGGCTCAAGAGTGACTTTAACCAGGAAGGCTGTATTACTAACTAGGGATGTAACTGTATCCAAATCTCTCTGTATCATATAAGAGTTTGTTTTCATACCTGACAGTTTCGACTGGTCTTCCTCAGGGTGGTCACGTGATGTTGCTGTGACGTGTCCGGTCACCTGATTTATACAGATTCTGGCGCTGTCTTCTTACCAGTGGCGGCAGGATGGCAGCAACATCTGCAGTCCGACTTCCTCAGGACAGTATCCCAGGTGTGTGAGAGTGAAAAAGCCCCCTCATCCTGATTTATCGTCCCGTAGGCACGTTTCCATATTTCGATTGCCTCTTTAATCCAGCGACGATGTTTGTTTGTGATGTTTGCTCTGTCCCAGTCCATAATGTGGTTCTCTCTTTTACAGTGGTCAGAGATGGCCAATTTCAGTCGTTCTTCTTCTGCTTTGTGTTTTGTTGCTCGGGTGCACGCCTTTCGCTGTTTACATTTTTCGTATATGCCCTCCCTGTTTCCCCAATGTATGTTTTGCAGGATATGCAGGGTAATTTGTATATGACGTTATATTTATGCTCCGGTTCTATTTTATCTTTTAGGTGGACGAGAAATTGCTGAGTTTTCTGTATGGTTTCACTGGTGAACTGATATTGTGTTGAAGACTAGTGAGCCTTTGAAACTGTCAGGTATGAAAACAAACTTTTGGTCTGAAAAAAGAACCTAATAACACAAAATATATACTACGTTGTTTTAATTGGTAACCGCTAAGGCAGCAGTCTAAATTTACTGTATTTATTACTATATTTCTATATTTTTATTTTTACTTGACACATTATTTTTTCTACTTATTTTGAATTTATTATTACCATTTATATTTTTGTTCTTTTCCTTGTGTAATTTCCCTTGTGGGTCAATAAAGTTTGTCCTAGTCGAACTCATGGATTGGAGCCATTTTGACTTTTGACTATTCAAAAGATCAATTTTTTGTTTCTAATATTAATTTCCTTTCCAAATTTTTTCCACACTCTGAAACCCACGTAAATGTAAAAAATGCTACAGACGTGCTCTTGAATAAATTGCCCCGGATTCTCCTGACAAACAGAAAAAAACATGATTAAAATTTCACCAGCAGCTCCTGGCAGCGTTAGCATGTTTTCTAGCCTGCACCTTGATGACCTTGTGCAACCAGAAGAGAGCGAAATGTCATAGGTATGGATTGTAATATATATTTTGACAGGGGTTATTTCAGCCGGTCACATGGGAAATGGGGATGTCAGTGCCTTGTTGCCGGGCGATAATGTAAACAGATATTTTACATGGCTGTCAGCGCGAGCGAGCGTCTAGAGACTGTGGCCGCAACGAAGAGGACCACCACGACTCACAATGCAGCAGGATTTTACACAGTAAAGGTACTTGATATGTGGTTATAAATACAGGGAAATCTCAAAACACTGTGACAATTCTATTAAAAGCATAAAACTATGTCAAGTTTCATGTTTTGGCATCCGAAAAGCGGCTAAGAATATGAAAAATAACATTTGACAAATACTTGTAAGGAATCCCCTCATGCAATGTGCACAGTGTAACTTTTCTAGTAGAATTTTGGAGATGTTGTTGCAGAATATTTCACAGTATGGCATTAAACTGATGTGTCTCCATGGAAACAAGCAGATAATGCCTTAGATCTGTGTAGAGTCATGTTTGTCAAGGAATTTTAAGCATTAAAAACATGTGCATTTATTTAGTGCTATGCCATATATATGGAACATCAACATATCCAAGGAGATAAGCAGTTCTCCACCAGGAAAGTTACACATTGCACCTTTAAACACTAAATGAAATTACAATACATAACCCCTATCTTGTTTGCTTTGCTTAGATCCTTTTATATGTGTTAACTTAGCATAAGAGCATTTATTTACACCTACACAATGGATTCAATTAAGATGAGCTGCTATCCCAATCAATATTCAGATCACTACTTCCACACAGCAGCTGATTTTCTAATAATCCCTGAGGGTGAGAGCAGAGGTAGATGTAATTGCAGAGTAAAAAAGAAAAAAAGTTGAGTCATAAATTACACAGCGCTGCTTTGTTGATGGCAGACAACGGTGTGAATGTTCCCCAGTCCGTACTCTGTTTGCATGGAGACAGCGCGCTCTCATTAGCAATCAGGCCTATGTACTTTAGAGCTGACAGTAATGAATTGCTTGCTCTTTATGGACAGCAGGGCAGCACGGTAAGTGATGGCTCTCCCTACAAATGATGCTTTTTTAGCATGCACGCTTTCACACCGCAGTGGCACCCGTAGCTTCCTGCTGGGGTGGAGGCCATAGGCTGTAGCTAACTCTGTGACTGTGACCAAAGATCAGGACTGATTAATGCGTTTGGAATGCTTTTAAATACAGGATTAGGTCTGGTGAGCTAGTTTTAGGTTGGGTAGAACCACTGGGTAGAAATTGTCCTCATCAAAAAGTGATGCAGTGTTGCTTTTTTTTTCAGATTTATGTTATCAAAAGTATACCTGGAGTTGTTTAACACACAAGTCCTGCATATTTAGGCTGAGTTCTTCTGTCAAACTGAAAAAATGAAACAGCATTTTGAGCTTTGGAGATGTAGACGGACTAATAATGCAGCATTCCTCAAATGAAACACAATTCAAGTATGCTTTTGAGGAGGTAGCATTACATATAACATGGCTTAAATGTCTAATATAGGACATTTTAAGTACCTTTTTTCGTTTTTTCCTAACCCATTATTATACAAATCACGACAATATTCAAAACGATTATAAAAATGTTGTTTTCCCTGCTAATCCACTACAGCCCAGCGCTCTCATTGTACTCATGCCAGGTATAAATATCTGCCGAATAACTACTTCAGCAACATAAACCTAGGCTGACCTATTCCTAACAATTATACTTTAAATATAGCACAAAACTGCACTCATTTTTCTGCTCCACTTTCTGTCCCTGATTCTATTCACTGTATGTCCAACATAAGTGTTTTTTTATACATTTACTGTTCCCAACCCGAACGAAGCATTTAAAAAGAGCTATCGGACTATCAGTTGAGTTCTCCAGTAAGTGGGGACTAAAAAAAGCTTTTAAACTCCACCAGTGCACCGTAACTGCCCGTACTCTTTTTCAGCACCTCTAGAAGCCCTCTTAAGAGTCACTCAGAGTACGTACCCCACTGCGCTGGCTGTGTCACGCTCACTCGCCAATGCAACATGCCCACTGACAGGAAGTACACAGCCAGGCGGAGAATATGCAAATCAGGACCACCTTATGATTTCAACATGTGGATGGAGATGCAAGACCGAATCAGTTTTCAACTCACACACACAAAAAAAAGTGGTTTATGAGGCTCAAGAGTGATTTTAACCAGGAAAACCGTATTACTAACTAGGCATGTGACAGTATCCAGATCTCTCTGTACGAAATTTTCACTATATACATCTCACAGTACAATATTTATTGCGATATTTTGTGGAGGCTAATAAAACTGCTACTTTTTCTTCTTAAAATACGTTGACAAGACCAAAGAACTAAGATTTCGAAGTGCTTAGAACAGTTTTTTTCTTTGTGTAGTCAATATCGATATCTTGTGATGGTCCATGTTATTATTGTGAGACGATATCACGATATTTTTGTTATTGTTTCATCCGCATTACTAACCTGCTGGTGCTACTATAAACCAAACTTACCCAATCACCTTTCAACTCATTCAAGAATGTTTTCTCTCTCTTTTCTTTCATTATACCATTCAAACAAGTGTGTCAGCCTTGTGCCCCATTACCAACACAGCAGCAGATCAACCATCCCCCTCAGCCTGTCCATCTTCTTCCCTTTACCAACGTAACGCTACAACTGGTTAAATATTCAAACAAAATGATCACATCTCCTTTCAATTTCGATCAAGTTTACAGCACATTTAAAACAACTTCAGCTGACCAAAGTGCTTCACATAAACAGACGAAACAGATATACAGATAACACAATACATGGGAAAACTACACATACTATTACTACTACTGTACTACTACTACTACTATACTACTACTATACCTGGCTTTTTTATCAGTAAATATTTTACATATTCACATCATTCTCTCCTGGTGGAAATATAGTAATATACAAGACTAAACAACACACTTTGACTAAATATGTTAACAATTTCAAGTCACTCAAACTGTCAAAACCTTTAGCTACAGCTGCTGTGGAAGAGTAAAGGCCAAAGTATCACAGATAAAGAGTTTATATTTTATTGCTCTGATCTTGTTTGTCGTTTTACTTATTTATTTATTGTTTTGTTTATTGTAATTGAATAGGGACAGATATACAACCGTAGATTAACAAGAGTTAATCTGATACAGGTATCGCAGTGTTTGCAGCCTGGGGCTATTCACAACACTAGTCCCCAGAAGGGCTTTTAAGCAGTGGGATTATTGGTAAAAAAAGGCAATAAAATAAGTAATAAATACCGTGAATGTGTCAAAAATCAAAATATCACACAGATGGAAACTCACACACTCACACTTTCTCTCTTCACACACAATTTCCACACTTTAAAAATGCCCTATAGGTGTGCAAATTGCAGCAGCTCTCCTGTGTATAACGCACCTTTGCACCTGTCTCTCCAAAGTACTTTTAGTGTGGTTAGCGTTTCAGCACATGAGCAAACGCTTGAGAAATGAGGCTCCATATGCACTGTGAGCCGGCATGAGTTTTCCAGTATTCAGCGTAGTCTGTGCAATATTATTTTCTGATCCTTGTTGTTTCTTGAATAACTAAACCCACATTTGTCCCACATGACGGTTGGTTAAACTTTAAAGAGTCATCAAAGAAGCAGCACGACTGGAAGCTCAGAGGGAGGTGAGAAATAATTTTAACATAATTTAACATTCACAGTAGCCTGTTTTAGACTGGTGGAGGGAGCGTGCTTCTTAGTGCGAGTGGGTGGAATATAAAAATAATATATTGTAGTATTAGAATAATGACTAATTGTACTCTTGAAACAGAAACAGATACAGTTTAATCCATCATTTAAATGGGTTTTTTAAGCATGTTTACTTTTTTATATCTGTATTCGTACTTCTGCAATCCGTACTTCTGCAATGTAGTCGTTATTTTTGTCCCATGGAACCTTTTACACAAATGTATTGAAATAAATAATGAAATAACATTTGGAGTCACAGAGTCCCCCATGATTCGATAAATGATAAAAGGCTCATGATTCGATGTTACATGTGACAATCGATATGATATTCTGTGATGTGTCGCTGTTTTTTAAGAACCAAATAACTTCTAGCAGCAATATTTCTTTGTTAAACCACTACCTAAAAGTTAATAAGAACACAGTAAACCAATATGTAATATGTAGGTCTATTGCATAAACTAGATAAGGAACAAAAGTGTAGTATGGTAAAAAAAGAAACAAAAAAACTGTATACTGTATCACCAAATGCAGTATCACGATATATCGATATTTTGAGATTTTTGCACACTCCTATAATTTAATTTGCAATCCAAATACAGATCAAATATAGTTCCTTATATGTTTAAGACAATTCTACAGAAAGTACAAAAAAATGCTTTCTTCAGATTAATTTTAGATTATGGGGCAAAAATTGGACCATGGTGGGTTAAAGTTAATGTTATTTTTGTGGCTAACATGCAACTTTAAGTTCAAAAAGTTTTTTTAAATTTTCAACTCGTTCTGGATTTTCACCTTGCTCGTGGATTCCCGGTTTGCAATTAGCAGCTGACGCCACCATGTTGTATTCTTTTCCCCTGCCTGGTTGAAGGCTCTCTGATTAGTCAAATTAGATGGTGTGATTTGATTGGATAGAAGCCGCGCACGCTCCACCGCTGGCAGGGAAAGGTAGTGTGAATGGTACCCTTCGAGTCCAGATTGCACAGACGCCATCCCATCTGCCAGGAATCATGTTTACAGCAATGATCCTGAATTATTTTCAAAAGTGCCAGTCTCATAAAACACAAGCAATGCAGAGGCTTCAGAGTGCGATTACGTGACGTGTGAGGGGGGAATAATTATGTCATTTTGTCCGAGATTTAACAAAATGTGTGTGTGTGTGTGTGACTGGAAATAGACTTGTTACAAATGATTGGGATATAGTGTTATTAACAACACAATCTTTCTCATAATCCTCTTTTGGCTTAAATAATGACCCAGAAATAATAACTCATTAACCTCTTCTCAAAATGAAGGAAAGAATAAAAGTTGCTTTATTTTCTGACGATTCTAACAATATTATAATGGGAAACTAGGCTGAGTTTCTCTCTCACACAGAAAGCACTCCACCTTGTGATGTCATGTCGTGAAACAGGAAGTGCTCCACTGTGTTTTTAAACTCCACACGCCTCCACTAGAATCATAATTTCAGCCCTGGAATTGCAAATCTCTTCTGAACAAAACATTAAAAGTAGCGGGTAACTTGAAAACTACCTCTTCATGACATCACAAGGTGGAACAGAGCATTCTGCGCTTTGGAGATGTAGACAAACTAATAATAAAAGGGTTACTCAAGCATGTGTGAATGACTCCAAGACATAACTCCAGGTATTTGAAATGGATTTGTTATAAGTATGTGGAATATAGTATTATTAACAACAAATCTTTCTCACAATCCAGTTTGGGCATAAATGATGAGCCAGAAATATCCAATAAACTCTTATCAAAATGAAAGGAAGCATAAACGTCACTTCATTACAATCTTAACTGACACACATGTTCTTCACTGACACTTATGGATGAAATCATTTGATAATTTAGTAGATTTTATGGGCACTGTTTAGCTGCATAAACAATGTTACTAGTGGTGAAGAGTATTTTGGCATCCATAATATATGTGTAATACAGTGTAAGATGGATTGAGAACACTGAATATACTTTAATTATCCTATCGTTATGTTTTTATTCATTATTTTTAATTACAATGCACTTGAAATTGACCAGCTTTTGCCAGTAACCTATTAACACTGCAGCACTTTATTAAACATGAGCTAAATGTACTTTTCTGGTGGAGAGCATGCCAACTCCATGGAGACAATATTCCTTTGTCTAGAATGTTCCACAGTATGCAAATACTAAACATATTTATTCTGCATTTTTTCACTAACAGGTGTATGTACAGGTGTACGGTCCGTGTCCATGCTGTGGAAATCTCAGGCAAAGCAATAACACCACACTTTTTGGAATACTTTTTGGGGTAAAATTCTGCTTCACGGTTTGGTCTCAATATTCTCATTTATCATTAATATTTACCTCAGCAATAGGTCGAATTTGGTACTGCGACAGGCCTGACCCAAAGTCTAATTATCTGTATAAATTTGCATAAAATGTCCCCAAACCTACACCTTACCAGTGACACAGTTTTGATACACATACTTCTCCGTGGTAACTACAACTGTTCTCATGCTCCAAATCCTCATAGAAAGACCTTGGCCTAATTGTGGCTCTGGTTTCCACATCCCTCATTAAAATTCACTCTGTGTTGTTATTCTTTTGACGCTTCAACTCCAAAATAATGAAAAACCTGAATCGCATATACCCTTGTGTTGTTATGATTTCATTTGCTATGCACAAGTCTGTTTTGGACTCGTTCTTGAATGAATACTCGGGATCCGGCTCCTGGGGTTAACAAGGAAGCTCCCGTAGACTGGTTAACTATTCCGGCCATGTTGTGTCCACGTGACGGTGCATGCAATAGGCTCTTGTTTATATCTCTGGATAACACCTCCCGCTGGCCACAAATTAAGGATTCAGTCTAGCTCTCCTTGTTGTGCTCTGGTATGACGCGTGTAGACTGCTAAAGCCCACTGTGCAGAGGGGGGACGCTACAATCATGTTCAAGAGCTTCATAACTTGGAAAGCACTCTTCATTCTGATCCCCGTTCAATTCAAAAGACTGTGAGGGGAAACGAGAAACATTTACGGGGAAATGTGAAGGAAACTTGGATTTGATGAGATATAAGTTGACATATGCTGTTCCACACAAAAGATTATCAGTGAATCTAGCTATTTTTGTTTGACTTTTTGGTCGTTTGGCCTTGATTTATTAAAAAAGAACTTAAAAAAACCTAAAAAAAAAAACCTAAAAAGCCTAAGTGCCATTATAGTGAATGAAGCTGGAATTCCAGTACTGTAACTTATATTAGTAACTTGTATATTTGCTTACAGATTTGATCAAGCTATTTGTAAAATAACAATAATATCTAGTATATCGATGGAGCAATATATCGGGACACTATTTGCAGCTATGGGTATTAAAATCCACCAGAAGCCATTATTTCATTTGGCCCAAACCAGCTGCCTAAAAACTACGCATACACCTTTATTTGAGGACTTAATGTGTGAAGAGGGCACTGGATAAAATGTGACGACACTGCTCTCTTATATAGTTAGTTGTAAAATGAGTTTCTGGAGGAGTTTCTGCAAAAATCAAATTAGATCATTTGGGGGAAATAATAAAACTCTGCTCTAAATATCGGCAGATCTTATCGGTCATGGGTTCCTCTGGATTCTAAACAATCAGCATCAGCATTGGCCATGAAAAATCTCTAGTTTACAGTTAATTAATTGTCTGTTGTAATACTGCAGATACTGTAGACACTAAAACAATTTCATAAGTAGAAGTATTGATATGGAAAATAATCACATAAACAGGATAAAATTAGAGATTTCCAGAACAGTTTTATAATGGTCTATATCAAAACAATATCAGGAAGTTCAAGCCTTTTTCCTTAATTGTGCAAATCGAGTTTGAAATAAATACACTATTGTGATGTAAAGGTTAAAGGTTTGACTGCATACATTGGATTCAAACATTCGGTGAACACTGGGGCATCTGGTTGGGAAAAGGTTAATTGAATGGCTCTGCTCTTGTGTTTTCTCTTCCTGTTTCACTGTGTGCTCAAGTCTCAAGTAATATGTTCATCGCCTCCAGCAGAGAGCCGCCTCAGATTTGCTCTTATCACTCACTTTATTACAGTAGTGATTATGCGGGATGCTGTGCTGTCAAACTGCATGTTACAATTTATGGACAGAAGGTATTTTTAGTATATTTATATGTGTTTGGATTCATACTAATTATACATAAGTTGTTTTTATTGGTTTTAATTCTTGTTTTTTGCACTTTGGTCAACCTGTCTTGTTTTTAAAGTGCATTATAAATAAAGTTGCAGTTTATTTTCAGGATTTATTGTCACGCCGGTCTATATTTTATTAACAATAGTTGAGATGACAGGATGGCAGCTCTACTTCATCTACAAGAGCACAGACTTCATCCATGGCGTTGGCCCTAACATGCAACGATAAAGAAATAATGCCCAGACTGAAACTTTTCCTGGTAATGATAATCACTTAAGTTTTCATCAGTCAGCAGTTCAGCCTTGTGATGGGCCAGGGGTTTTTGTTTCAACCTGAGAGCAAATAACACTGTGGCAAGTACTGCAATATAAAGCAGCATTCTCCTGAAAGTAGTGATATTTTTCTCTTGAGAATTGATAGTTTTGGATTGTCAGTATTAGTGATGCACCAATACCGATATTAATATTGAATATCTGCACTGATACTGAAAAATTTGCTGACTCCATGATATCTGTTCAGCCGATATCCAGGTTGGGCCTTTGAAGCCTCATCGTGTTTGAACTTCTGTTCATACAAAGTTGTCCAGTCGTCATTTGAACAATATATGACATATTTACATAACAGAAATGAATCTTTTGTGTAATAGTTTAACCGTGTTTTAAGGAAATGCAGGCCATTTTCCAGCCCTGTGCCTGTATCGGTTAATGTCAGCAGATACTCAAAGTCAAAGTATTGATATCAGTATCAGAACTGGAAAAGATGGATGGTTTTATACATACATATGTTGGTATCAGTCCACCCATTCCTATTGTGTATTTGTTCCTTACTGACCACTTTTGACTGGAGTTGTAAATGTATCACACAATGTCTCACAATTCAAACACTGTTATATACATTAAGTCTGTATGAGAGTTCTCTTTCATTGAGGAACTCAACTGTAAAAAAAATCCTTTGTTTTAGTGTTATTATTGTATAATCCAACGATGCATTACATTAGGCACTTCCTGACATCTCTCCGTGTACATTAGTCGTTCCATGAGTCACAGACACATTAGGACAGGGTCTTACTGCAGCAATTAACAGATGAAATCCTGCGGCTGTGACAGGGGAGAGGTGGGATCAGACTCTTTAGAGACAATTCCTCTGACAACATATTACACACATAATTAGGCTGAGAATCTGACTTAAGCCTGCACAGCGCTGTCTCCAGGGCCACTGCTGAACCTGCACTGTGCTAATGTCTACTTCACCTCCTGAACTCCATAGGAAGTGAGTTTCATTGTAGAAGGTTTTCCTTGTAAACAAAGCACTTGCTCTATACTCAAAATGTGCCATAAGCTGATCAGGCCTTACTCATATTTATGGAGGAGGTTTTGAGTCACAAATTAGAGCTGATACAAAAATACAAGATGTTTTTTCTATTTAAAAAATGAAAGTGGTATGTTTGTAATAAGAGAGGCTGTTTGGAATAGTTATTGGTTAAACTTTAAAGGACACATATTATGCAAAATCGGCCATGTTGTATTGTCCCCATATAACATACATACCTGGAGTTGTGCTTTGCATTGTTTCATTAATCCAAAGTTTTATTCTCTGGGCACTCAAAAATTCCCTGTTTGCATTTTGCCCAGATTGTTGTGTCACAGGTAAAAAAGCCATGCGTCAGTTCTATATTAATTTGATAGTCTCTGTTCAGTTTACTGCCAAACCTATGATATTGTAAGAATAGCAAACAAAAACGTGTTAGATCTCAGGCTATAGTAAATACAGTTTAACAGATACTGTGTTTTGGGTATTAATAATTATTCATCTTTTTGGATGATGAAATCGTATGTAAAAAGAAACAAGACAACTAAAATGTGAGAATGAAACCTCAACTCAAACCAGCATAAAAACTTTTCTGAACACATCCTTCTCAATATCCACAATGTTGCCACAGCCCTGGCATGACCCAGCTCTTTCTTCATTAAACTCACTACATTTTACACAGATCAATAGGAGCAGTCTATAAAAATGTCAATACTGGAGGCATAGACTTCTGCTGCACACAATACACCCCTCCCATGTGTGTTAGGATAACAAGTTGCCCGTTTGAACTTAATGCAGCCTTCCTTTGTGAAAATACCAAAGCAATGATGAATCTATCTGTACCGATCTCAGTTTAGCTGCATCGTCTTTGAAAATATTCCAAATGGAGCCTCTTGGAGTAACTGTTGTGTGGACCTCTGCTCTCTTTGGGCAGCTCTGAGAGTGACGGCATACAAATGAACTAAAGCCAGAAAGTGATTGAAACCATACTAGCAAAACACATTTAAATACTCACTCATTACAGGTATAGTTGATAGCTTAATTAAGGGCTACATAACTCTAGTTTTAAATCATTATTATTACACTTTAAATAAGGGACAGTGGGATTTTTACGATGTGTCATCTTGCATCATAAAACGGTAGACTGCCGAAATGAAATTTGCCGACATGAAATTTGAATTTATTGTCATATATTGTGGTCTTTGCCTTTTTCAATTTGTGCTTTAACAATGTTAACTCACTACAATTTAAAGGTCCATATTACGTTATTTTCTGATGTACGCTGTTTTCTCGTCAAAAACGTACTTGGAGTAAGAAAACGCTGTAAGAAAACGCTCTGTTCCACCTTGTGATGTCATGTAGTAATACAGGAAGTGCTCCACCTTCGATAGAATAATTTAGATGATTTTATCCCTGGAATTGCCAATATCTACAAAACTAAAGGCAAATGTAGCTGATGAGGGTTTTTTTGCGTACTGTAGGACCTTTTAGCCTTTCTTTCTGCTAAGTTTGTCCACTAGTTTAGGCACATTCTGTCCACACATTAAATAATAAATGTTTGTTAGAGGGTTGAAAACTTCTAACACTAAAGTTTCAGAAAATACAGAGGGTATTAATTTCCTTGACTTTAATGTAGATGTATGAAATTAATATACCACATTAATTTTCCTGATTCAATGAAACCGAGTTGATGTAATTTGGTTTGAATTAATCCCGTGCCCACACTCCCTAATCAAACATTTTTCTGTTGTATGTTTAACAAACACTCCTCTGTTTACGTTCATATAACAATATCAAATTAGCGATGCATGCTGCAGGGAAACTTAATCATTATGCTAATAGCTCTGTGGCTTGTCATTTCATTAATTACAGTATATATGACGGAAGTGATATTTCCAACATTCAGCGGCACTGTAATGCACCACAGTACTGCTCAGGTGTATTTATTTATGATTAAAAGATGCACTGTGTAATGTTTGGGCTGGGGTTTGTCACCTGCTTGTTTCTCTACGTATGTCACTGCTCTGCCTAGAATGTTCCGCATTAAACACCTCTACCGTACGCCAAAAATATTCATTTTGTCTTCTTAATACATTAACTTCTTAGGTTCCTTTCTAAGACAATGTAGCCAAGTGTATTTGTACCTTGTTGACATGTTTCGGCTGCTGCTGCGAGCCATCTTCAGAACTGTCACCGGTGTTGGTGGTGACGTGTCGTATATCAGCTGTTGTTACTTTCTGTAGGCGTGGTCAGCCTGATGGGACCTGCAGGTTGCCCAGACTGACCACGCCTCCTGTCGCCCGGTGCTCTCTGGAGGAGGGTGTCCCAGGTGTGCGAAAGGAGGAACGCGCCGTCGTCACGGTTGATGCTGTCAGTGCCTCGTTTCCTGATCTCAATGGCTCATTGGATCGGAGAACAACAAGTTCAAACGCTGGATCAGGGAAGCCATTGAGATCAGGAAACGAGGCACTGACAGCATCAACCGTGACGACGGCGCGTTCCTCCTTTCGCACACCTGGGACACCCTCCTCCAGAGAGCACCGGGCGACAGGAGGCGTGGTCAGTCTGGGCAACCTGCAGGTCCCATCAGGCTGACCACGCCTACAGAAAGTAACAACAGCTGATATATGACACGTCACCACCAACACCGGTGACAGTTCTGAAGATGGCTCGCAGCTAGCAGCCGAAACATGTCAACAAGGTACAAATACACTTGGCTACATTGTCTTAGAAAGGAACCTAAGAAGTTTACCTCTACCGTACGTTTATTAAATTACAGGTGATTTCATAGCTCGCCTCCCCACAGATCTGGCAGTTCTTAAGGAGAATTTCCAATCTCTGACATTGGAATATTGTCACCCCTTTCTCTGTAACTGCTGCAGTGACTGTTGTCATTTTGCTCTTAAAATGTTCACATTAAACCCGCTCTGCACGATCCCGGTGTTTTTATTCAGTTATTTTACTTTACACAGTCTATGGTTTAGAGAAGACTCATTTCAAAGCTGTGAAAATGACCCAAAAAGTCAAATTAGCTCTTGTCTAGGATCATCTCTTTTCTTGCATATTTTACTCAAAGATTAATAATAGTAACAAGAAACACCTTATCAGTGAAATTGCTTTTAGGACACAGCACCTGCCCTCAGTCCGAAGCAGAACCCTCACACCTTCTCCTGTTCCTTCTCAGTTTCTTTATTGTCTAATTTTGCACTCAGATCCGCAGCTGCTCTCCCAGTTATCTGCATGGCTGGCTGGCTGTGTACACGTACCGCCGTGTTTGACTTCTTAAGAGATTGTGAGGGGCGCGGGCCGAAGAGCGTGCCCGGCGTCCTGCTCTTATCTCGGGAAAACTGGCACCGTGATCCGGAGCTCCGCACTCCACTGCCCCCATCACATTAGAGAGGACACACTCGCCCGGCGCTATAGGGGGAATTAGTGTCACTGTTGCCATGGTTGCAGAACACCAGAGTTGGAAATGAGAGAAATTATTAACTTAGGAGTTTGTTAACTTTATCGTGTTTTTTTGCATGCTGGAGATCCTGCTTTCAGGCTCTGCATTCATGAATCACAAAATCGCTCATTTCTTTCAAAAGCAAAATTTACATCTAAAAGAGGAAAAAACATATATTTGAAGATGATATTATGAACTTCTTTGGTTCTATAATTTGACCAATGTCTCTGTGGTGGAAAACTTTTACTTTGTTTTCTGTTGGGATCTTTAGATACTTTTAACTAACAACTGCTAAAGTATTTCTGTGTTCCTGCTTCATGTGATGGTGTAATGTGCTGTTCCTGGAGTATCTCAGGACAGGACACTCTGCTCTGTCTTTATCCACTGTTTTTAAAACAACAATCTGCTGCTTTGCTTATTCTCATTATTTAGAACATTGAGATCCTTTGGGGCAAATCTGCTCGATGCCTCAGCTGAACCCGACATGTAGTCTCTGTTTAAGGTAGTTTAAATATACCGCAGTATGTTTTACCTCATTGTTACGGCCCCAGGCCTCCAGTTCTTTGATTTGTGTTGTGTGCTTTAATTTCTTTTGTCATTTGGATTCCTGCTGGTTGAGCCCTGGTCTCTGATTGGTGGGAATTTCAACCCTTGGTCACTCCCACCTCACCTCCAGCCTCCTCCCACTATTTAAGAAGATTCTGCACACCTGTTCAGGGCTGTGGCCTTTGTGGCCAGTTTGCCATTTTCTGTTTGTGTCTCTTTACTGTGTTAGTCTAACTTTGTGTGTGAGACACTAGTTTAGTTTAGTTCTGTTTTGTGTCTTTTTAGTTGTCACTCGATTCTGTTTGTAGGTTTATGTGACTTTTGTTTAGGGACTTTTGTGATTTTGTTATGTGTCCCTTAGTCCGTCACTTGTGTTTTTGTATAGACCTACGTGACCCGTTTTGGCACGAAACTCGTATTTCAGTCCCGTCCTTGTGTTTCTTAGTTTAGGTTCTTTTATGTACATATTTTAGCCTGTTTTGTTTAATTTATCTTGTACATTCCTTTTAATTAAATTACCTTATTTATTCCATTTTACATCTTGGTTATTTTGTTACTTCCGCGGTCCCTAGCAGAGCTGGGTCGTAACACTCATGTTGATGTTATGACGTTTGTCGACTGTAGAAGAGCCTGTTTTTGTTTTGCCGTGGGTCAGATTAGGGAGAGACGGACCTTACGTGAGGGACAGAAGGTTTCTTTTTCATTTTCTCTGTAGTTGTGCGCACAATTGCTTTAATAAATCCAGACTCTTTGATTGAAGACAACTTCTCTCCAGTTTTTATTCTTCTCAGCTTTAAAAATCCACAACAGTCTTGGTGATAGAATGTTTTTTTTAGCCTAAAATGCCCGTATTACCCCATTTTCTGATCTCTGTTATAATGCTCATCACAAACGCACCTGGAATGCTTTGTTTCATTCACACATTTAACCTGCATATTTAGGCTGAGTTCTTCTCTCAAACAGAAAACACTCTGTCCCACCTTGTGATGTCATGTGGTAATACAGGAAGTGCTCCACTGTGTTTTTAAACTTCACTAGAATCATTAATTTCAGGCCTGGAATTGCCCATCTCTACTGAACTTGAAAAGTACCACCGCATCACCAGGGGGAACAGAGCTGGCCGAGTTTAATATAGGAACTTTAATATTGCTTTAGCTAATTAATTAAAAAAAATTATAGCCTAAATCATTAGCTGAACTTTTAGAACTTAATTATGTTGTTGAAGTTGTTGTAGAGATGAGACATGGTGCAAATACACGCAAAAAAGACTGTAGTTGTGGCCTTAATATCTTCAAACATTTTCTGTTCTTTGAGATCTAAAGACTTTTGCCTTTTTAAATTCAGGTCAGGTTGATTCATACTGGTTGGTAAAAGCACAAAGGAAATACTTGCGTGAAAAATTAATTAACCTAACTCACCGTAAAATCAATTGGTTTATTATTTCATCTGTAATAAAGAACACTTCATTTTAATTGGGCAATCAGTTTAAAGGACTATTTCCTGTGCTGCAAAGGCAATACACATATAATGTAAAAAAAAAAGTAATCACAGCCAGACTATAGCTCAGAAAATATTCAAGTCACTTTTTAAAGGACCAGCTAAGCCCAGACCGGGTAATGGAGGGTCAGTCCAGAACTAAACCAGGACTGAACCAGGGCTGAACCAGGACTGAACCAGGACTGAACCAGGACTAAAACAGGACTGAACCAGGGCTGAACCAGGACTGAACCAGGATTAAACCAGGGCTGAACCAGGACTGAACCAGGACTGAACCAGGGCTGAACCAGGGCTGAACCAGGACTGAACCAGGGCTGAACCAGGGCTGAACCAGGGCTGAACCAGGGCTGGACCAGGGCTGAACCGGGACTGAACCAGGGATGAACCGGGGCTGAACCGGGGCTGAACCGGGGCTGAACCGGGGCTGAACCGGGACTGAACTGGGACTGAACCGGGGCTGAACCGGGGCTGAACCGGGACTGAACCGGGGCTGAACCGGGGCTGAACCGGGGCTGAACCGGGGCTGAACCAGGGCTGAACCAGAACAAAACCAGGGCTGAACCAGGGCTGAACCAGGACTGAACCAGGGCTGAACCAGGGCTGAACCAGGGCTGAACCAGGACTGAATTAGGACTGAACCAGGGCTGAACCAGGGCTGAACCAGGACTGAACCAGGACTGAACCAGGACTGAACCAGGACTGCTAATTAATCTATATATTTGGATTGAATATTTTAACTATATGGTACATTTAAAATATTTTTGGGGGGATAATCCTGCTTTAGGCTTATTGTGTCAGTGACATAAATTAGTTTCGGTATTATTGTCTGTCATCTATATTTTTTTATCAATATATCAGACTTTAAATTGCGTTATCCAGTAGTGGAGAGTGGTGAGTTGTAAATTATCTATGATCAGAGTCGCCAAAACGCAGATTTTTGTTGTAATGCAGTGAGTTCTTGGGTCTACTCAGTCACAGAAATGATCAGGATCAACGTTTGTGAATTCACATTTTGGATATTTCACGTCTTAATCAATGGGGGAAACTGCCTTGTGCCCCCTCATCTGGGAGTATGACATAATTACTTGTGTTGGAGTGGTGAGTTGTAATTTATCTCTAAAATAAGTCAGCTAAGAAAACACTGCTGTAAACAAGAAGCATTATGATCCTGGTTTATTTAGGCTTGTACCGCTGAATGATTGAACATCGCTAACAGCTCTTCATCCCGTCCTATTATGATCTCCTCACTCATGTTACCTGCCTGAGCCTGATGTGACAGATAGCATTGAAATGAGTGGATAAAGTGCGTCTGGGAGGTGCTCTGCAAAGCCACACTGGATTAGCGTTGACAGTGAAGCCTATTGTCTGTGAGGTGTCAGCAGTGCGCCGCCTCTATTGTATTTTCTGTTCTGGGACGGGAGCCAAACGCCGCTTCTGTGTTTGTGGATGAGATTTTCAAATGTTACATCAGAGAGTGCTCAACGCCACGAGAGCGGCGCGTAATGACGAGCAGTTACAATACGCGTGGTAATCTTGACCTTTGACCCGGCAGGGGAGTCAAACAGCAGGCTTGAATCAATACGTGATGTTGTGAAGTCTTGATAATGAAACTGTGCGTAGGCGGGCTCCTCGCGTTGGCGTAGCATTAGTGTTGATGATTTTTCTCACTATCTTCATCACAGTGTTTTGTATTTTACTCAGTGAATATTTAAATTTTTACTGACCTTTGTGTAATCAGAGAAATCCCACAGAGACCGCTCTTTGTGAATTATCATAATGCACCTTTTAAAAACAGTATAGTGGGTACTGATTTGTAGTCTGTCCAAGAGGAGATCTAAATAAGTGTTTCCCAAAAGAATTGTGTGGGTGTGAATCATGTATTATTATTTTAACCTCATAAGCTATAGTGCTGGTTATTTTCGTTCATAGTAATTTGTTCTTTAAAGGGGAACTTTGACACGTTTGAAGCTAAAGTCCGTCGCTAGAGGTGGTCGAATTCTGTCAGAGGCCAAAAAACGGCACAGATCAGCGTTGCCTCGGTGGAGATCTCGCTGTGGGAGTGAGTCTGTCGAGGAAACAAACTAGCGCAGTGATGGGGCAGGTTCTGAAGAAGCTTAACACCACTTTAACCCATTTTACAACATAGTCAAGAGTCTAACAAACAAATCGCTCTGCCTGACTCACTCATTAGTGTCTGGAAATGTTAGAAAACAACTTTATAATCAGCCTTACACTTCCCTCTGTTGATTTCCCACTGTGCATTGCGAAAGGCCAAAAGACTCGATTGCCAATGTCGTTTCTGATCCATTTTCTTTAAGAGTGAATTATATTTTTTGGAAAAATACTAAAAAAATACATCCCCAAACCATTTTCTTTCAACAACTTTCAGTTTCTCTTCTTCTTCACACTCAGTAGTCGATCCTCATCTGTTGCTTCTGGCGGCTCGAGCCGCTCGCTGCCACTGGAGTACATCTTCATGCAACAACGAACTCACACGTGATTTCAGAGCGAGAGTTCAGCTCGGGGTCAGAACAGAAGGATAGACTGCAAAAGTTAGAAAGCACGACCCATCCATGTTCTTACAGGCTCTGCAATATTGTGGTGATTATTTAAATACTTAATTACAGCGTTTTTCAAAAAATATAATTGACTCGTAAATTAGATTATTTTTTTTAAAATTATTTTTGGGATTAGAAATGACAGCGGTGATTGAGTCTTTTGGGCTTTCGCAATGAGCAGTGGGAAATCAACAGAGGGAAGTGTAAGGTGCTTATAAAGTTGTTTTCTAACGTTTCCAGACACTACTGAGTGAACCAGGCAGAGCGTTTTGTTTATTAGACTCGTGGCTGTTGTAAGATGGTTTAAAGTGGTGTTAAGATTCTTATTTATTCAATTATTTTTAAGTTTCTTTTTTGTTGAAAGAAGAAAAAAAAGTCACTTTAAAGTCACTTTAATGTTATACCATAAAAAGTTCCAGACAAAGCATTAACATTTCCATGGAAACAACCAGGTAGAGCCTCCCTCCCCTGAAAAGGTACATGAAGCACCTTTAGCTGTGAAAAATGAGTTCCTCACATCCCAACAGCCCCTGCTTGCAGTCATAGTTTCAATACGTTAATATGAGGTTCTAGTTTAATGTATGTTCCCAGAGACCCTGGCACAGAAAAATAATTGGCTGCTGTAGTTTTCACATTCAGTGGAAGTATTTTAATGGAAAACTTGGTGACGCCTTTGTTGCATGTAGGATTATGTCGACATTTACATTTGACTCATGTTTTGTGCAGCTCCTGCCAAGAGTCTCACTTCACAAGAGCAAAGACGTGCCTGAGGTTTCGACAAGAACGTGTGCATTCGAACGGACACCTCCCCCTTCATTTTAGCAGCTGTGAGCCAAGCCTCACATCTGGTAACCTCCACCTACATCAGCTAGAGCATTCAAAAGGTTAAATAATTATGCAGAACATGGGTTAGGAATTTCAATCCTTTGTCTCCAGTATATTGTTTCATAAATGTGGTGTTGCTGTATGACTATGGGCAGTTTTCAGGTTCTGCAATGTAATAATGACATGAGACCAAATGACAAGAGCCAGATTTCCATGTTGATTACGTTGTATTTTTTCATGAAATATCCAAACGGTGAATTCACAGATGTGTAAGTTGGTCATATGTAGTGACTAGACCCATGAACTCAGTGTATTACAACAGAAAACTATTAGTAATATGAATAAAATGTAGATTCTGTTTTAAATATCATTGTTTACTGCAGACTTCTCATGACATTATGATGCAGGTAAAAATTATGTGGTGACGAAATTAATATTGACCTATGCGTTTGAGAGATTTCAGGAAAAAAGTCAGTCCCTGTCTAGTTATTGTCGGGTTTAATGGTAAATTAAATCCGACAATATTACACAATTTTCTGTTGTAATTTAAATGTTGTTTCCTTTCTTGTTTTGTTTAATTCGCAGGTGTAACACACAAACCCTGCATATTTAGGCTGAGTTCTTCTCTCAAACAGAAAGCGCTCTCTTCTCCCTTGTTGTGTCATGTTGTAATATAGGTCCACTGTGTTTTTAAACTCCGTACACCTTCACTAGAATAATTTGGATCATTTCAGCCTTGGGATTGTCAATCTCTACTGAAATAAAGCTAAAAGGAAGTCATCAACTTGAAAACTACCACTACATGATATCAGACATCAGATAATAATGCACGATTACACAAATGAAACAAAACACAACTCTGGGTATGTTTTTGATGAGGTAACAACAGTTTAACATGGCCTAAAACTCACAAGAATCCTTTTTATATAATATAGGACCTTAAATGGGTAAAATATGTCTTGCTTTCTTCACATCTTAAAAGTTGTCAGTCCTCTCAAACAAAACGTTTAGTTTAGTTTAGTTTATTCGGTCATAGTGCAACAATACAAAACAAAACATTGTCTACAATCCACTGGATCGAAGGGTTTAGGCTGAAGTAAAAAAGTATTTATAACGCCTAACCCTATTTAACAATGACAGAATTCCAAGAAAAGAAAAAAAAAGCAGCAAGTTTACATTTACAATTTCACCTGCAAATTACTGTACATATAATAGACAAAATATATTAATTAAAACAAAAAAAATTGATGCATAATTAATTCATTCCAGAGCTCTATAACTTTCGAAACATAAAGCGTTATACCCTTTTTTTTTTTAAAGGCTTCTACAGTCTTTGACTTTTTAAAATCATGGCTCAGGTTATTCCATAAACTAACCCCTCTAACAGAAATACAATCACTTTTTTCCTTAGTTCTTATCTTTATTTTTTTTAAAGATGCCTGTTCTTCTCAGGTTATACTGACTCTCTCTTTGCTCGAATAACTACTGTATTAACATAACATTAGCAACCTTTTTTATTTATTTATTTAACTTTTGTAGCCCTTGAGGTAAAATACACAATAGCAGCCACACGTTTGAGCTAGAAACATCAAGAGAAAGTTTGGGAGTGATCTGAACCATTATGACGAGGAGAAAGCACTGCCTGTCTGGTACTCATTATAAGCCTGTGTCTGAGGAACATGGTGGGTGACAGTACAGCCCCAGAACTCCTCTCTCTGAGCTCTGCCACTGAAATATTTAATAGTACACAGTGTCCTGCTTTGCTGATCACAGAAACAAATTCTACTTCTTTTGTGACACCAACAGTCCAGCGCCTCTTGAGACCTGGGATTTACCGCCGTCTCTTTTCTCTATATCCATAAGTTTTCTGTGTATTTGGGCTGAAAAGTGAAGCCGGTCTGACTAGGCCTGTCACTATAACGTATTTTGAAGAGTGATATGTTGCTGAAGAAATATAGATATATATAAATGGTAAATAAACAGCAGATATGAAACATTTCTATAGTTAATTTGTATCTTAAGCCACAAAAGATCCAAAATTTATAGCTCAAATCTTGTTGTAGTACTGAAAAATAACACAAATTTCACCACGATGAATATTGATCCTCAAAATATTGTTACATTTTTCATACCGGTATATTGAACGATAAGTCAATATAGTAAATATCTGGACTGGACTGGACTGCTGTTTGTGAACAATAGGTTATGGATGCACCAAAATGAAAATGTATGGCCGAAACCGAATAAAAATGAAATGCTTGGCCGAATACCGAAACCGAATACCAAATGCAGTTGTTAAGTTTTTCAGTTTTTTTAATATCACATAAATAGCCTAGAATAAACTTTAAACATGTTTTTAAAAGAAATTAAGTGTTTATTTAATGTTCTTTAAATACCCCAGTAGCCTTTCCAGTAAGTATACCAGTTTTTCATTCATATTAGGGTAGGACAGGGGTCGGCAACCTTAAATACTAAAAGAGCCGTTTGGAGCGTCTTCCACAGGAAAGAAAACACCTGGAACCACAAAACACTTTTGACATCTAAAATGAAGAGAACACTGCATATCGTTTATTGTTACCTGTCTGCTCTGTATGAAAGACCAGTGTGTCGTATTCATGAAGTCAATGAAATGTTACAGAGAATATATTTCCATTCATATATACGGTTTATGCATATGACCTGCAGACGTATAATCTCCGAAAGGTTTAACATGAACCATCTCCAGCGCGATAAAAGCACTGTGCTTTCAGCGCTTATACAGTATGCAAATTTGCCATGCGGTTTTAAGTTTCGTTTCTGTAACATGTAAACAAATGCGCACAAAGATGAGTTAAACATATTATTACTCTATTATTACTCAGTCTACAAACTTAAATTATCCACCCGCAGATAACCAAAAATGCCGATTGTGTCATTGTGTCACACGCCACTGTTTGGCCTTCGTCCGAATATATTTGAGTTGCCGAATATTCAGTGCATCGCTGCTAAAGGTCTGTCCTATTGTAAATGAATATGTTTGCACCAAATTGGGCCTTACTGTACAGCTTTTTTATACTTACATGTAGTGCTGCCACTAACGACTAATTTTCTAACGATTAATCTCTCGACTAATTTTTCGATTAGTCGACTAATCTAAACGACTAATTAAAAAAAAAAAAACAAGCGGTTCTAACATACACAAGTGTGTGTGTTAGATTTTCCCGGGAGGTTACCTTGTGTGTGCTGTGTGTGCGAGTTGCAAAGGTTATTGCTGTTATGTCTGTTGTGTGTGCTCATTCGACAATGTTGAACAACGATATGCACACACAATTTAACGAGTATGCA
This sequence comes from Odontamblyopus lacepedii, assembly GCA_034769755.1. NCBI lineage: Eukaryota > Metazoa > Chordata > Actinopteri > Gobiiformes > Gobiidae > Odontamblyopus > Odontamblyopus lacepedii. Next base: position 35,678,039 of record CM068351.1, on the reverse strand, counting down.
CGAGCAGCATATTGCAACGGTATTCTCAATACCTCATGCATCGTGGTCGTGCTCCCGCGCCTCGGGTGTAGCCGCTGTTAGCCGCGCCGGTGTCCGCCTCGGGCGCAGCCGCTGCCCGCGCCCGGTGTCCGCCTGGCGCAGCTCCGCTGCCCGCCAAGCGCGGTGTCCGCCTGGCGAGCCGCTGCCGCGGCACCGGTGTCCGCCTCGGGTGTAGCCGCTGTTAGCCGCGCCGGTGTCCACCTCGAGTGTAGTACGACTAGTGGTGTGGAGGGGAAATACCTGATCTCAGGCAAGCAAAAGGTCTCTGGACGAGCCGTTTGACACCAAAAATAAATAAAGGCGAATATTCGACCAAAAAAATTGTATTCGACTCATTTTCACATTCGATTACGTTGACAACGTTGAATAATCGCGGCAGCACTACTTACATGCTCCATTCAGGTGTGTTGCTCAAGGACACATCAACATTACGCCCCGAGCTTCTCTAATTATTGCATTATTATGTTGATTTTTAGAGACCACTCCATTTTTATTTATTTATTTTGCAATAATCGTGTAATTAAAAAGTGCACGGTGTAACTTTTCTGACGGAGGGTCCGACACCCGCTTGTGTAAATATTATTATATATTATTGTTTTGTCTGGAATGTCCTGATGTGGCATTAAAAATACCCATTTACTTAATAACGTGTGTTTTACTTACCTAAAACATACATTCTTAGGCTTGTCTTTCCACAGATCAGACAGATAACCTGGCCCTGTGCTGTCACTTGCCGTCGCCATATAGATAAATAAGTGTAAAGCCATACTGTGGAACATTTGGGCCAATATCTCCATGAACAGAAGCAGATGACGGACCCTCCGCATGAAAAGTTACACAGTGCACCGTTAAAAGCTTTGGAGAGCACACAGGTGTATATGACCTGGTGATCGGCCCCTCATTATGTTATTCTTCAACTCCTCACTAAGTTAATAATAAGGTTTGGTTCTCCAGATTTAAGCATTTTCATAATTATATAAATCACTATATTTTACACACATTCAGATGTTAGCTGTAAAACCTGGTGTATTCACGGTCAGTCTATTTACCTGGAGCATATCAGTGGGACTCTATCTCCAGCGGCCCCATTCACTGCTGGCCTTCAGGAATATCTTACGTTATTCAATGAAGTGTATAATAAAA